>RCUC01122760.1:0-17407 GCA_003697995.1 Taxidea taxus jeffersonii
TAAGCATGCATGTGGTCAGTTGCCCGAGCTGTTTCTAGTCGTCACCCTCTCCCAGCTGTGGGGGGCCTCGACTGCTGTGAAGGACAAATGGAGGCTTTAGGGGTTCCTCTGGGCTCACTCCATCTGGATACAAGGTCATGAGGAGGCTAATTTCTGCTTGCCTCTGTGTGGGCAGGAAGTATGAGCTGTACAGCATGGACTGGGACCTGAAGGAGGAACTCAGGGACTGCCTGGTAGCCGCTGCGCCCTATGGGGGCCCCATTGGTATGTCACCCCTCTGCCACTGCATGTTCTGGGACAATGGGTTGAACTCAAGGTGCATGATTCCCCGGGGGCCTTGCTGGCAGGTGCTCCTTGCTAATGTGGCCACCCTGTACCCCCGCACTTCTCACCTCCCACTGAGATGCTCTAAATTTTGGTACTCATACGAGTTGGGCCTGGGGAGCTGGACAGAAAATCTCTTCTTGAACTACAGCACTGTTGAGGAACCCGTGGCGGAAGGAGAAGGCGGCCAGTGTCCGGCCAGTGCTTGAGATCTACTCTGCCTCCGGCCTCCCTCTGGCCAGTTTGCTGGTGAGCACTCGTGATCCCTGCTTGGGGCTGGGCCGGGTCTGGGTCCCAAGGACAGCCTCAGGAACCTCCCCGTCCTCTGCAGTGGAAGAGCGGGCCTGTGGTGTCACTAGGCTGGTCAGCCGAGGAGGAGCTGCTCTGCGTGCAGGAAGATGGTGTGGTGCTGGTTTACGGGCTTCATGGTGACTTCCGGAGACACTTCAGCATGGGCAATGTAATGTCCGCAGGGGGCTGGGGAGAGGGCTGTAGTCTGGGCCTCTGGCTCTCTCAACCCACGGCTCCTCTCCCTAGGAGGTGCTCCAGAACCGGGTTCTAGACGCCCGGATCTTCCATACTGAGTTTGGTTCAGGGGTGGCCATCCTCACGGGGGCCCACCGCTTTACCCTTAGTGCCAATGTGGGTGATCTCAAGCTCCGCCGGATGCCGGAGGTGCCAGGTGAGCTCCAACATCCCTGAGACAGGTGTTCGGTGCCTGCAGACATGCCTCCGGACCGGGGGACCAGGAGAGGCTGAAGCCATGGGCTCCGGCCATCCTGAGGTTGCCCCCTGCCCTGGCCACAGGTCTGCAGAGCGCACCCTCATGCTGGACCACACTGTGCCAGGACCGAGTTGCACACATTCTTCTGGCTGTGGGGCCTGATCTTTACCTTCTCGACCATGCAGCCTGCTCGGCAGTGGTAAGGGCCCTGAGTGGGAGGGAAATGGAAGGGGTATGGGAGGCAGTGAGAAAATATCTGCTGTCCCTGGCCTGTCCCAGACGCCCCCTGGCCTGGCACCCGGAGTGAGCAGCTTTCTGCAGATGGCAGTCTCCTTCACCTACCGACACCTGGCCCTCTTCACAGACACAGGCTACATCTGGATGGGGACGGCGTCATTCAAGGTGTGCTCCAGGGACAACGTGGGGGCACCCTGTCTTGTCCAGGAAAGATCTGTTAAGGGTAGGGGAAGGGCCTTTTAACCAGACTGGTGACTACTGGGACAGGGCCTTGATGTTCCTCGTACCCTTTCAGGAGAAGCTGTGCGAGTTCAACTGCAACATCCGGGCCCCCCCGAAGCAGATGGTCTGGTGAGAATGGGGGCATGATGCTGCGGGTGGGCACAGCCTTGTTTCCTGGGACACCTTGATTCAGCCTGTCTACTGGCCACACCAGGAGGAGCTTCCATCTTATCCTCTCTGCCAGTGCATATTTGAGGGAAACCTCTGCTCCCCTGTGGGCCCCAGATGCTCCTGGGAGCTGACAGCACATGGGGATAGGGAAGGAGATGTCAGTCAGAGGCATGGGATAAGGGGCGGCATGCGTGTGCAGGGCTGTCCCGAGGCAGAGCAGGGTAAGCAGTGATGTGGGAAGGTAAGAGTCTTGTCTTTGGGCCCGGTGTCCTGTGTGTATCCCAGATGTGCATGTGATGCTGCCCACAGGTGCAGCCGTCCTCGCAGCAAAGAGAGGGCTGTTGTGGTGGCCTGGGAGAGACGGCTGATGGTGGTGGGTGACGCACCTGAGAGCATCCAGTATCCTTGGAGGGCTGTTTGTGCGGGTGGGAAGGGAAAGAAGGTGAGAGAGGCTCACCTGCCCTGCCCCATTTCCGGGTACTTTTGGGAACCTTGACCGAGCCCAGGTTTGTGCTGGATGAAGACTCCTACCTGGTGCCTGAGCTGGATGGGGTCCGCATCTTCTCTCGTAGCACCCATGAGTTCCTGCATGAGGTTCCAGGTGAGACCCTCCCAGGGGACCATGGGCTCCAGGGCAGGATCAGGGCACTGAGCCAGTGCTGAGGATTCCCTGCCCTCCCAACACTCACCAACTCCCTCCCCTAGTGGCCAGTGAGGAGATCTTCAAAATTGCCTCCATGGCTCCTGGAGCACTGCTTTTGGAGGCCCAGAAAGAGTATGAGGTAAAGCCTAGGCCCCAGCCCATGCTCTTCTCCTTCCCCTTCCTAATTGGCTCAGCTCTGTGTTCCTCCCTGGCTGGGCACAGTGAACTCAGCGAAGTGCCACTTGTCAAGAGAGGAGTCCAGGCAGGACACTGGGGAGAGCCAGCATAGGTAGACTGAAGTGACATGGTGTCTTCCATGCAGTGATGGGGAGGTGCAGGGAACCCCAGTTGTCCCCAGCCCAGGCACCGATCAGGGCTGTCATCAAGGCCCTCTGCTGGCAATAGTGGTTGGATATGGTGGGGGGTGTATGGGTAACTTGGGTGGACTGTGGGCTGAGGGAGTTTGGGCTTTGACCTCTGCAGCCCCTCCATGCCAGCCCATTTGAACTCCAGCCCAGAGGGATGGGGGGACCATGGCACCTCATCCCTGGTGCCCTTCCCTCACCCCCCAGAAAGAGAGCCAGAAGGCAGATGAGTACCTCCGGGAGATCCAGGAGCTGGGGCAGCTGACCCAGGCGGTGCAGCAGTGCATCGAGGCTGCGGGACATGAGCACCGGCCAGACATGCAGAAGAGTTTGCTCAGGGTCGGCCTGGCCAGCGGGGATGGGGCTGGAGGGGTGCTGGGCATGGGGTGGGGGATGTGCCCTAGCAGGAAGGGTAGGGCAGCAGGTATGATCACTCCTCTCGCCCTCTGGCTCTTCTCAGGCAGCCTCCTTTGGAAAGTGTTTCCTCGACAGATTTCCACCGGACAGCTTTGTGCGCATGTGTCAGGACCTGCGTGTGCTCAATGCCATCCGGGACTACCACATCGGGATCCCCCTCACTTACAGCCAGTATCCTTAAGCGAGCTGCTGGGATGTTTACAGCCCATGGTGGGGAGGGGAGGAGAAGGGGCTAAACATACTGCCTGCAAGTCCTTGGCAAATGGGGCTCAAACCCCAGCTGGATCCTTAACCAAGTAAAATTTAGATATAAACAGCTCACCATCCAGGTGCTGCTGGATAGGTATAGCAAGTCCCAGGGCTCTGGGAGGAGGGCTCTATGTGGGCGGGCATTATAGCCCCTGGTGGGTTCTTGTGGTCACTGTTCCTCACCCATTTCTTTGGGAGCTAGAAGGCCTGAGTTACAGGCTGGGGCCACTCTGCCCTCTTTCTATCCCACCTCACTCCTGTACCCTTTATCCCCTTGCCTGCCAGGCTGGTGTTACGGAGGCTTTACCCTCTGGCGATCCAGATCTGTGAGTACCTGCGCCTTCCTGAAGTGCAGGGTGTCAGCAGGATCCTGGCTCACTGGGCCTGCTACAAGGTAAGGACACAGGGCGGGCTTCAATGTCAATTAGAAGATGCCAGGCCCTAGAGACATGTGGGAAACACAAAGTGTAGAGGTGAAGGGGGAGATCCTGATCCGGGGCCAGTTGGGGCGGTGGGTGAAGGGTGAGCTCCAGGTGTGGGTGACAACCCTCTTCTGTCTGCAGGTGCAACAGAAGGATGTGTCCGATGAGGATGTCGCTCGGGCCATTAACCAGAAGCTGGGGGACACGCCAGGCGTCTCTTACTCTGACATCGCTGCACGGGCCTATGGCTGTGGCCGCACAGAGCTGGCCATCAAGGTGTGGGCGCCCAACCCTCCCCAGATACTCTGACATTGGTATTAGAGGCCCCCAGGCCTACTCCTTCTCTCTGTGCCTTTCTCCCCACCCCACAGCTGCTGGAGTATGAGCCACGCTCCGGGGAGCAGGTACCCCTTCTCCTAAAGATGAAGAGAAGCAAACTGGCACTGAGCAAGGCCATCGAGAGTGGGGACACTGATCTGGGTGAGCAGAGTTTGAGGGAGGGCAAGGCTGGGGCCCCTGGGCTAAGCAGAGGGCTGGGCCGGAATCCCCACACCACCTTATTCTTCCTTAGTGTTCACGGTGTTGCTGCACCTGAAGAATGAGCTAAACCGAGGAGATTTTTTTATGACTCTTCGGAACCAGCCCATGGCCCTGAGTTTGTACCGACAGGTGTGTGCCCTGGGAAGGGGTGGGGCTGGAGCCTCCGGAGCCGCTGAGCTGGCCTTGCTGACTGCCTTGCCTATCCGTGGCCCCAGTTCTGTAAGCACCAGGAGCTAGAGACGCTGAAGGACCTTTACAATCAGGATGACAACCACCAGGAGCTGGGCAGCTTCCACATCCGAGCCAGCTATGCTGCCGAGGAGGTCCGAGGTTCACAGAGTTGTGGGGGCCTATGGGCTGGGCTGCTGGTTGGGCTCCTTCTCCAGGCATCTGGGCCTCCTGTCCAGTTCACACCCCTCTGGTCCTCACTGTCGTGGGAGAGTCTGAGATGATAAGAGGCCAGGATGGTGGTCGGTCCCAGAGGAGCTAGCCTGCCCACTAGGGACACTCTTGGTGGGGGTGCACCCAGTGTGTAAGGCTGGCCCTGACGACCCTGAGCATGAGGACCGGGAAGAGCAGCGTAGCCTGAATGCAGAAGGCTGATTTCCTTGGTAGCAGGAGCTCAGTCTTCCCTGCTTGCTCCTGCAGCGTATCGAGGGCCGAGTGGCAGCTCTGCAGACGGCAGCTGATGCCTTCTACAAGGCCAAGAACGAGTTCGCAGCCAAGGTTTGCTTTACTGTTTTCTGAGAACCTCCTCTGCTCTTGGTCTTGGTCTGGCCTCCTTGTCCCCGTTGGCCCCATCTAGCCCCATTCGGCCTCCTCTCCACCCCAGGCCACAGAGGATCAAATGCGGCTCCTGCGGCTGCAGCGACGCCTGGAAGATGAGCTGGGGGGCCGCTTTGTGGACCTGTCTCTGCACGACACAGTCACCACTCTTGTCCTTGGTGGCCACAGCAAACGTGCGGAGCAGCTGGCACGTGACTTCCGCATTCCAGACAAGAGGTAGGTGAGGCCCGGGCTGCAGGTAGTCTTGGGACTGTCTGCCCATCCGACACCACCAGTGAGCCTGGCTTCCTTGCAGGCTCTGGTGGCTGAAGCTGACTGCGCTGGCAGATCTGGAAGACTGGGAGGAGCTAGAGAAGTTTTCTAAGAGCAAGAAATCGCCCATTGGCTACCTGGTGAGGCAGGGGCCCTGCAGCCACCCCACACCCTGGGGGAGTAATCCTGGGGAGGGGACCAAGCCCAGAGCCGGGCAATGGCCTGGTCCTGCATCTGTTCAGCCCTCCCACATAGTTAGCAGGTGCTTCCCATGTCCGCACATTCGTGGGCCAGGTCTGTGGGCGAGTGGGTCTGAGTTAGCCCGTGGGTTTTGGCCAGAGAGGGAATTAGCTGCTTGCCCCCAAGGAGGCCGGCAGCAGACACCGTGTGCCTAAGGGAAAGTCTTGTGTGAGTAGGGGGTGGAGGGGCCATGGGAGGGCATGTCCAGGAGGCAGTGGAAGAGACCAACAGGGGTTGTTTTCTGTGGCAGGTGGTTCAGGGGTATGGCGGGTAGGTGGGATAAGGGCAGCAGTGAGAGAAAGCAAGGGACTCCTGTTGCGAGAGGGCAGCCGTGGATGGTAGAGTGGCCTTGTGGACATAAACATAGAGTCTCAAGGCTCTAACAGATCTGTGTGTTGGTGGTTCCTGCCCAGTGACTGTGGAGATCACAACTTTGCATGTGTGTCAGGGTGGGGATGGGTCGGGATTGTGTACACTGAAGGGTGTATGAAGTACACGGGAACCATGCGTCCACTGGGCTTTTGCTCGTAAGAGAGAGGACAGGAAGGCTCTGCCTTACCTTCTCCTCTCCCCATCTTCTCCTAAGCCCTTTGTCGAGATCTGCATGAAACAACACAACAAATATGAGGCCAAGAAGTATGCCTCCCGTGTGGGTCCCGAGCAGAAGGTCAAGGCCTTGCTTCTTGTTGGGTGCGTCGGCTGAGAGCCCCGTGGGTGCTGGGGGGGCCGAGCCCGGGGACTGATGAGGGGCACAGCTTGTGCCTTTGGGCAGCCTGACAGCATCCTGCTCAAACCACAGGGATGTGGCTCAGGCCGCGGATGTGGCCATTGAGCACCGGAACGAAGCAGAGCTGACACTTGTATTGTCCCACTGCACTGGAGCCACGGACGCGGCCACGGCTGACAAGATTCAGCGGGCTAGGGCACAAGCCCTGAAGAAGTAAGGGGCTCACCCTGCATGTCTCCTTGAGCTCTAGGCTTGGCAGAAGGTCACTGCGTATCCAGCTTCTTCAGAGCCAAGCCGAGGAGCTGGGGGTGGGGTGGGAGCCGGGGGTCTGATGGTCTGATTGTGAATAAAGTTGGGACATTTTAGAGTGCCTGTCTCACGTAGTCCGGCCCAAGCAAAAGCATGCTGCAGGCAGAACCATCCAGACACTTGATCAGAACTCTGTGTTTGATTGTGTTGGGACTGGAGGGGTGCTCCTCAGCGATATTTGCAAGAGACCTGCCCGTCTCCACAGTTATGGAAGAAAGTCCTGTAACTAAGCTCACAGCCCCGGGGAGCTGTGCAGAACTCCAGTAGCAGCCCATCGAGAGCCAATCTGAAAAGCATTATACACGTACACACAAGGACCATGCTGAATGCTTCACCATTGCTATTTCACTTATTCTGCAAGACAGCCCAGTGAGATAGGTAACATTGCCCCATTTTACAGAAGAGGAAATCGAGGACTGAGGACATGTGGTGACAGTGAGTATGTGGTGAAACCAGAATTTGAAACCCAGTTGTGCTGGTAGGGGTCTTAGAGCTTCTCCTCAGCTACTGTGGTGACAGAAGAGAGATGACTGAAATTGGGCCCCCTGAGCAGAGGAGCCCGAGGCAAGGCCTCTGTTCTCACCACAGTAAGGGTTGGAGGACGGATGAGCGTGCGGCCAGCGTGTCGGAGGGTTAGAGGAGGAACCTTCACAAACCATGTCCACCTAACAGTGTTGAGCAACTCCTGTGTTGTCCTGGGGCTGAAGAGAAAAAGAGGATGGAATGTCTCCATTCTGCCAAGGAAGAACTACAGACTGGAGATCCCTGGCTCTACCTTACCCCTGAAGAGAGGCTCCATTCCCCTGCCAGCAGCAGTACCTTCTCGGCCCTGCAGACCCCCATCGCTGGCCTTCAGCGTGCACTCCGGTTACGTGAGCTTCATGGCTCAGTGCCCTCACCCAACACTGAGGGCATTTCCTTTTCCTCTTATTGCGCCCTTATTCTAGAAAGAGGACAAAGGAGGAAACCAAAGCCCAGAGGGAGGGTAGGCCTCCCTGGAGTTTCTGGCTTTCTCCTCTTAATGCCTCTAGAGTTAACTTGAAATGAGTGCCTAAAAAGAGTGACAGACCTGGGCCTGGTAAGCAGTTTCTTTTTCTTCTTCTTCCTCTACCTGGTTTGTAACTTTGAATTTGCAGCCTTGAATATCTTCCAAGGGGGATATACGTCATATTGTAAAACAGCCATTTATTATGCTCACCTCTTACTACATGGGTCAAAAATCTGGGCTAGATAAAACAGTGGTTTGTTTCTGCTCCACAATATTTGGGATAGCAGCTGGGGGCTGAAATCATCTGAAGGACTGACAGCTCACAAGTCTGGCAGCTGAAGCTGGTTGTTGACTAGAACCTTTGCTGGGGCTGTTGGCCAGGACACCCACAACTCAGCAGAGCTCAACATGGCGGCCAGGTTCTAAGGACAGCATCCCAAGAGAGCCAGGCAGAGCTGTACTGCCTTCCCTAGCCTAGCTTTGGAAGTCACACAGGGCCTCTCAATACCTGCCACATTCCATTGGTCAGGGCAGTCCCAGCCTGTTTCACTCCCATCTCTTGGTAGGGGAGAGGCGAGGCTCTGGAAGAGTGTATGGAACTGGTAATGTGGCCAGTTTTTGGAATCACGGAGAGGCACAGCCCATCAGCTTTCTATCTCAGAATCAGCAGGCCTCCAGGGAGAGAAGACAGATCCCAATACTAAGCTCATTGTTTGGGGCTCTTTTCCTCCCCAACCTTGGTTTCACAGTTCCTCACTGCCCTGGCAGCTCTTTGATGCCTTTCAAAAATGTTATCTCCAGTTTTTCTAGCTGTTCTCAGTGAAAAAGGGTTGGGACTATACAATCCAATGTGCCCTCTCTGGAAAGGGGGCCCTGAGCACTGCTTTGAGAATGTACACAATAAAAAGTCTGCACCCCCAAAGTCATATGCCCATATATGCTCCTGTAATGTGCAAACATTAAGCACTGGACATAAGAAGCTTTAGAAATACATGAGAAAAAACAATGATGACATACATACAAATAAAGTGATTACAACTTCATAAAAAGTGTTTATGCAGATGGAGAAGCACCAGAGTGGTCCAATGGGAGAGTTGTCTGAAAATTAAAGGCAATTTGGTATGCTTTTTTGCAAAGTTAAACCTTGATCCCCCTCCCCCAGCATTGTATCACGATAACTCTTTCAGACATACAGCTAACTTGAAAGAATTGTACAGTGAACACCTGCATATCCACTGCCTGGATTCTGCCATTAGCATTTTACTATACTTACTTTATCACACATCTCTCCATCCCTCTATCCATCTTATCCACTTTATATTTGATGCACTTCAAACTAAGCCACAGTCCTTAATACACTTCCCTCTAAATACTTCAGAATTTCAGTGACTAAAAACTAGGACAAGGATTTTGGGAACCTTTCTTCTAGTTTAGGATAGCAATAGAAGCCCGGGAGTGAGATTCAGTTAAAGGCCTTCTTGAGATAAGGGGCCTGCAATCTCTTTTAGGTACAAAGCTCCAGCAAAGGACCCTAGAAAGGAGAACAGCAGCCTGGAAAGGCACTTGGCTCTCATTTACTCCAATTTTCTATCTTATTGCCTTGCTTTATTTTCATTATAGCATTTAGGAAATTTTCTTTTCCCTTGTTTGTTTATTGTCTGTCTCCCATCCAGAATGTAAATTCCTGAGAGCAGAGACCTTTTCTGTCTTATTCCCTGCCGTGTCCAGCACATGGTTTTTGCTCCTTATATTTTGAGCAAGTGATTCATCGTTCCATTTACTGGGTGGAGAAGGGGGGGCCAGAGAGGGGAAGTGATTTACCTGATGAAACAGGAGTCCTTTACCCCCATCGTCCAGCTCTTCTTCAGTCTAGTCCTTTTCTCATGAACCCTGTGACTCCTTGGGGCACCTGTGGCTTGGCTCACAATTGTCTTCCTGTAGGTAAAAGCTCCAGTGAGCTGGACCTAAAGCAGGACTGGGAGCAGAGCTTCAGCCTCCCACATGGGTGTACCTGAGTATGGAAAGCCTCCCCTCCCTCTCTCTGTCCTCCTCTCTTATTCTGTGCTCTTTGAAGACAGCCCTTTGCCCTGTGGTGATGGGGCAAAAGTGTGGAAATCCTGGGCATCAGGTGCGGTGGGGAGGCTGGGCAGCTGTCCACACATGGACAGATGAAGATGGGACTCTATTCTCTCCCACTGGAAACGGTTGGCGTGGTAACCGAGCTGAACTTTCCTTCCCAGAGTCTCCAGGATGGGGTACCCAAGACCCTGCCTCTCCTAGGTCTCCCTTACACACACCACAAATGCTCTGACCACAGTCCTGCTGTCTCATGAAGAGAAGGAACTTCATTTCCTGAGAATGGGTTACTTGCCAAGCTGTACGTGATTATAATTCTCAGTCTAGAGGCTGGGAAGTTCTAGGAAGGGTGGCAGAGGGAGGTTCAGGTCACCCAACCAATGTCAGGGCTTGAACCCCAGGGCTCTCTGACTTGGAAAACCCGCAGTGTTTTCCCAAGTGTGGCCACATCAAGTGTGTGTGTGTGCGGTGGGGGGGGGGGGCTGTCCTTCAGATAATCTTGAGGGTGAACACTTTATTATTATTTCTTAAGCAAACTCTACCCCTAGCATGGGGCTCAAACTCACCACCCTGAGATCAGGTGTCTTATGCTCTAACTACTGAGCCAGCCGTGCCCCAACACTTTTTACTTTAATAGTTATTTTCATATATGTTAGAACATATAAGTAGCGTGTCAAACCTTTTAATGGTAATATAAATGAAACTATAAAGAAAGAAATCAACCAAAATAAGCATACTAAGAGATAATAGGGCAGATGTAGAGAATGCAAAACTAAGCATGTGGGGTTTGGTCTTAAGATGCCACTGCTACCCCTAGGTACCCAGGTACCTCCTGCACATACAGTCATTATTTTCCAGGGTTTCTAAACGCTTTGAATTCAGGCTTTTCCGCTTTACTTTCGGTGTGCAGACAGATTGAGTTGGGACTTCCTGGGAAACGTGTGGGAGCACCTGCCCTCATTGGCTGCCCTTGGGATCTAACAAGAGACTGGGCATGTGGCCTCTGGCCTTTGGGCTAGAGCGTTTATCCCGCAGAGGCGTCTAGGGCTTGGCCATTTCATGACCCATCTGGCGCTGCTGAGACCAAGAGATAAGTCCAGCTAGAGAAGGAACTTCCCTGCCCGGGAGAGGCCAGCCTGAGGGAGGCCCACCGCTGCCTGTATTTCCAGGCTTTGGCCTGAGTCAGCACGCACTCAACTTACTCCACAAATGACAAGGGAGAGTGCATAAATTGGCGCCCCAACTGCAGGAGGTGGTGGAGATTCGAGGTGACAGGGGCACCAACCACCGATGTGGGCTCTTTCTGCACCAGAGTGTACCCCCGCACACTTCTTGTCACGAAGAAGAGTTGCCGCAGACTTACCCCCCGGGCGCGCCACCCACCGCAGGCGGCGCCTACTCTGCGTCTTGGATTAAGGGTCCCCAGCAGGCTCTGCTTGCACACTGCTGTGCAATCTGTCTCCAGCCTGCACCCCCAACCACTCGCCCTGAGCGGGGCCTGCAGCGTCTGAGGGACCCCGTGTGGGGGCCACAACCAGGAGAGTGTGTCACCCGCCACGCACCACGGCCGTGTAACCGGCCTTCGGCAGCGGACGCCCAAGTCCGCCAGCTGCCGGACTGACCGACGCATAGCTTTGGGGCAGCACACGTGGGGCAGGGAGCCCTGGGGAAGAAGTCCGCGCGCAACCCCGACCCCGGGGGCGGGACGCATCTCAAGTTCTCTCCGCGCTTTGAACCTCCCCTCCTCCCTGTCCTATCGCAAATAATAGCCCCACCGCAGAGAACCGAGTGCCGTATTTCTGCTCGGCTCCGTGGCCACCCAGGCCCCGGTACGCGCATCTAGAAAGCGGGAGAGATTTCCCTGGGGCTTGGGTGGGGATGGCGTGAGCTGACTTGATGTAAGACGACACCCACGGCGCCAGGTCCATTCTAGGGACTTAGCAGGTCCCTCTCCCCAAGAGAGCCTGCGTCCTTTAAATACCTTGCAGCAACTGGGGGGCGGGGAGTCGGAATGGAATACATTTGGAGAGAGGGGTGGAAAGGCAGCTTTTGAGTTCCAGGCCGTCCTGGTCTCTGGACATCGGTGTAATTTGTATTTGGCCTCAGTTTCCTCATCTGTAAACTGGGAAGAGGTCCTACGTCCAGGCGACTGGGACTTTAGAGAGGCGGATGGCGATGGTGCACGGGCGGTCAGTGCATCCGGAGTCTCGCTTCCCCAAGGTTCCCGCGGCTACCGGGCGCAAGCACACCTCCCACGCAGCGCAGGAGTCAACAAGACCGTGAGACCCGGCTCCGCTGCCCACGCGAGCGTGCGAACGGGAGCTCTGAGGCGCGCAAGGGCGGGGCCCGCGAGGACCGGGAGACGCCCGTTCGGTGTGGGCCAACCAGCGCCGGTCTCTGAACGGCCAATGAGGACGCACTTTACAGCCAAGGCCGGGTCGGGAGCGAGGCTGCGGCGAGTGCGGCGCTGACAGAGACGCGCGCGAGCCAGCCCTTCGGAACCCGGGCCGCGGCCGCCATCACCGCCGCCCGCCCAATCCCCCCTCAGCCGCTTCCCCTCGCCATGGAGGCGAGGCCGCCGCCGCCGCCGCGGAGCTCCGAGCCGCGGGCCGGGCGGCGGCCCTGAGGGCTTGTGGCGGGCCGAGACGCCGCCGCGGAGTCGAGGCGGAGTCGCCGTCCTCGTTCCCAGCGGTCCCGCCCAGCGCCGGACTCGGTGAGTGCTCGCGGCTGCCGCCGCCGCCCGGGTGGGCTCCGTAAGGGGGGGCGGCTCCCGGGCGCTGGTGGCAGGGGTCGCCGGCCGGTGCCCCAGGCCGTCTTTTCCCGGCACAACCCATCAGGCAGCTCCAGTCGGACCCCGCGTCCTTATGCTGTCCGTAGCGGTAGGGGCGAGTCCCCGGAAACGTGCCGGACAGGGCGCCGACCCTTCTCGACAGCCCGGGAACTTTGCGTGCGTCCTCCTGGGGCCAGGGCAGGGCAGGGCACTGCCATAGTTCATTCTGCAAGAAGAAACTTGGAACAGTGAAAACAGAATTTGCTCTGGTCCATTTAATGGGAAGAAAGAGGAAAACTCCTGGCCTGAGAAAATTTGTTCTTGAGGAGATCAACTTTTCTTTCCCTTAACCCCCCCTGGCCTCTGTCCCAGGCCCCTCTCTTTTCCGCCCACTCCCAACTGTCGAGGTTGCTTAAGAAGGGAAATAGGGGTTCACAGCTGCCCAGAATTCAAAATGAGCCAGTTGGGAATGCAGAGCCCCTTCCTTTTCACTTTTGGTAAATAAAATAAAGAATACTGTTTTTTGGAAAATCGGTTACTAATTGTATTTCCTGAAGATAAAAATAATAATGGCAGAGCTGAGGGTTTTGTTGTGTTTTTTTGTTTGTTTGGTTGGGGTTTTTTTTGTTGTTGTTGTTGTTTTTGAGATCAGTGTTGATGCGTGTAAGACTGGAAGAGAGGAAGGTTCAAAACCTCCCCAGGCGAGGTAAATGCCTTCAGAAACCTTTACCCAGGGTGGGGATTCCTGCTCTAGAACCAGTCACATCTCCCAGGAGATGTGATCATTTGCCACCTGCTTGCTGTTAAAGCAGCCTAGAACCAGAAGATGGTGGGCGAGGAGAGAACTGAGGGTGGAAGATGGGCGAACATCTTCCTGCCTGGCTACTCCTTCAAAAAACATAGATTTGATGGTGTCACTTGTTTACTTAAAAACTGCTCACTGTCCTTTTCCCGTGAGATGAATGAAGCCCAGAATGTCATATCAAGTCATACAAGGCCCTGGATGGTCCTGCCTCAGTTTACTCTTAGCTCAATCCTTCGATTCTCCTTTCCCTCATCCCCAGCCATTCCGAGCGCTGTTTGACTGCCTCTTCACATGTTTGGATGCCTTTGCTTGTGTGATCCTCTTTCCTCCCCCACCCTTATAGGCCAAGCTCTACCTCTCTTTAAAGAGCTTCTGATCTGGGAAGATTCTTGAGGCCAGGAGCAGTGTTTTATTTACTTTACATCTCCATGTTAACAGGATTCTTCCTCTCTGTTGTCTTGTAAGTCCTATCCCATCTGGTCCCATGTATGTCTCTTCTCTGTTTACTTCCAGGTACCCACTTGCTGAGATAATCTTTTCTTGAGTGTTTCCTGAAGGCCTGCTTAGAGTCTTTGACACATCTTGGACGTTTAGTATCTCAGATTACCCACCTCCCCGTGTCCATCTCACCCAGTCCTCATAAGTAGTCAGCAGGCAGGAACCGGCAGGTCTCCTATTATGATGGTCTCCAGTCTGTTTGACTGTCTCTGAAAGCCTCAAAGCCCCTGATCTCTTTTCACCTCTCTGCCTACCCCATGTTGCCTGGCTAATATATGCATTCTAAGGCATTTGGGATCCAGGAGGTTGTTCACTGGGTACCTTTTAGCCACTTGTTTACCATCTGGATGAAATTCAGAACAAGAAAAGCCAATCATCTGATTTATGTAAAGGTGTTCATGTGCCTTCTATTTGCCAGGCGAAGTGCTTGGGATACAAAGTAAAAGCAAGGAAGTCAAATCTTTACCTTTTAGGAGCTCACAGTCTTATGCAGGACAGGTAGATACAAATACCCCACAAATGCTGTGAGAATGTAATAATGATAATAATTGTTGTCTTTTATTTGCCTTGTGAGAGACTATGTAATAAATTCATTCCATGAATTACCTCATTAATCCTTTCAGCCGTCAAGTAGGGGCTTTTTCTTATTTGACAAGGGTGGAAACTGAGGCCATATAGGGGACACATAAGGATTTGAATCTTGGCAGTGTAGTTCCAGAACATGTCAGGCTGTATAGAGAGCATTCCTTTCCTGGGAGGGGGACTTTGGGTAATAGAGTTTGGTGTGGTAGACAGGGTATGGGAAAGAAGGAGCAGCACATGCGGTCGTGGAGGTGGAAGGAGTCAGTCCATTGTCCTTGGGAAACAGGGAGAGGTTAAAACAACTGGAGTGGGTAGGTAATGAGATTAGGGTGAGCTTGCAGAACTGTATGTGCTGTTTTTGAGTTTGGGCAGTGGAGAGCCACTGGAGGATTTTAAAGACTGTCAGGGACCCTGGGCTGGCTAGGCTTTCGAAGGGTCATTTAGGGAAGTGTGGGGCCAGAAGCCGATGCCCCTGCAATTTGGAGGCAATGCTCAGGTGCCACAGAGGTGTAATCTTAGTGTCTTAGCCTCAGATAGAGGCCTAGAGAGAATCCTCAGTTTCAGGAAAAGATAAATACATGTGAGAAAATACTCCAGCAGAAAAGAAGAGAAAAAAAGAAAGAAAAACACTCCAGTAGTATAAAAAGGAACATAGAGGAAAATAAATCTCCTTCCTACTCTGAGCTCTCCAGAGATGACTGGAGTTTCCAGTTTCTGTGGCATTACATAGACACTGTTTTTATAAACATGTGTCTACCTATCCATATTCCTCCCCTCCCCCCCATGGTACATACCAGTCACACCTTTTTCCTTTTTAACATATTTAGGAAATCATTCCACATTAGTAGATATAAAGCTGTTCATTCTTTTTTTTGACTTTTTTTACTTTTTTCATTGTGTGGTTGTACCATAATTTTTAACTAGTCTTCAGGTTAAACCACATTTAAGTTTCCAGGTTTTTCTATTACAGTGTTACTGTGGATCTTTTTGTACATAGTACTTTGTAAGGAGCTCATGTGTAAAGTTATCTGAACGATATATTTCTAGAAGTGGAATTACTGGGTTAAAGGATATATGTGCATTTAAAATTCTTAGACATATAGCCAAATCCCCACCCTTTCAGGGTGTTTGTACTAACTTAATCATTTTCCTCCCAGAAAGTGTGAATCAGACTCAGTGGATGTTCATCAGAGTGTACATCAGGATTGCCTGGGATGCTTTTCCAGATATCATATGCCTACTTTTCCCTCACCTAATCTCCTATATGGCTTTAACATTTCGCTCAGTTTACAGAGAGACATTGAGGTTCAGAAGGATAAGTGACTTGTGTGACTTGTTATAGTGGGTGGTGGTTGTTTTTTAAGCAGTTCTGGTACTTATATTTGCCCAGAACCTTTCATTGGAGGCACTCAGTCGATTTGTAAACATTGTGCATTATTTTTCTCCACCTTCATGTGGAAAAAGTGAGATGCAGATGAAGTTCGAATTTGATTTACAGGCAGGAAGCTGGCCAAATACAGATCTTGTCTTTTTACTTTTAGTGCAGTAACTAATAAATGTTCCCAAATACCAGAGCTGAAGAAATGTCTTTTTTGTGAGTCTGAGTACAACAAAAATAGCACTGTATAACACTAACTTAATAAAACTCAACAGCAAACCCATAAATAATCCAACATTAAAATTTGTTTTATTTTTACTTACTTATTTTTTTAAAAATTAATTAATTAATTTTAGAGAAAGAATGCAAGCCCGTGAGCCAGAGGGGCAGAGGGAGAGGGAATCTCAAGCAGACTCCATGTTGAGTGTGGAGTCTGACATGGGGCTTGATCTCATGATGCTGAAATCATGACCTGAGCCAAAACCAAGAGTCAGATGCTTAACCAATGGAGCCACCCAAGTGCCCCAGAATTTGTTTTACTGTATTCTCTATAGGGACATCAGACTGGCTTAGTCAGTAGAACATGCAGTTCTTGATCTTGGGGTCATGAGTTCAAGCCCCATGTTGGGTATAGAGTTTACTGAAAATAAAATATACATGTGTCTATATGTATTCTTTATAAAAAAGAGAATTTACTAAATGTAAAACTATTTGCTTTTTTTTTTTAAGTTTTAATCCCAGTTGACATGCAGTGTTATATTAGTTTCAGGTGTACAGTATAATGATTCAACACTTGCATACATCACTTGGTGCCCCTCACAAGTGCACCCCTTAATCCATATCACCTATTTAGCCTGTACCCCTGCCCAAACTATATTTATTTGTTTATTTTTAAGTAGGCTCCACACCCAAGATGGGGCTTGAACTCACAGACCTTGAGATTGAGTCACATGCTCTACCGACTCAGTCAGCCAGGTGCTCCTATATTTACTTTAAATTCACATCCATTTGTGTCAGTATGCAGGCATAGCTTTTTTTTTATATCTATAATCAGTACATGTAAAATATGATTGTTGTATTCTTTTTTTTTCCAAAGATTTTTTATTCATTTATTTGACAGAGAGATCACAAGCAGGCAGAGAAGCAGGCAGAGAGAGAGGAGGAAGCAGGCTCCCCGCTGAGCCCGATGTGGGACTTGTTCCCAGGACCCTGAGATCATGACTTGAGCCGAAGGCAGAGGCTTTAACCCACTGAGCCACCCAGGCGCCTTGATTGTTATATTCTTAAGTAGCATAAAATGTTTTGTATTTACTCATTTATGTATCTAATTTAAATCGCAGAATGGTAATCTGTGCATTGATAACTAGTTTGTGCAATATTTAAAAATTTTTCCTTTACTTTATCCTTTTTACTATTCTACTTTTTTCTTAAGATTTATTTATTTGAGAGTGAGCATGTTCTGGCATAAGCAGGGAGGGGAAAGGGGGCAGAGGGAAAGGGAGAGAGATAATCTTAAGCAGCCTCCATGCCCAGCATGTGAGTCTGACCCAGGGCTCAATCCCTGAACCAGTGAGGTCATGATCTGAGCCGAAATCAAGAGTCAAGCGCTTCTGACTGACCTACCCAGGTGCCTTCCTCACCCTGAATAAAATCTTTAAAAAAAAAAAAAAAAAGGTACTGAG
>ML100008.1:0-12830 GCA_003697995.1 Taxidea taxus jeffersonii
CATTACCACCCTTGCTGTGAATTACTCGAGAGTGACAAGTAATAGAAATCTGACATGCGTATTAATGGGTTGCTCTCCCTAACACTGACTAGGTTTAGAGACTAGAGAAAAGAAAAATCTGTGCAGAAACAGTCTTCCAGGAGACGAAGTCCAAATGATGTTTCTGGAACTTCAACGTCGAAACAAGCTATTTCCATATGTGATTGCCTGGCTCCCTGAGCCCGCCAGCCCTCTGAAAGTAGCAGGCATGTCACTCTCCCTGTCTGCAATAGTGTAAGACTCCACCCAGATGGACTATTGCTTTCTCTGTCTCACATCTATACAGAGTGGTGCCCAAATCTGTGGATTCCACACAAGGCTGTGAAGGTCAGTATGTCCATCCCTGAAAGTAAGGACACAGGCTCAATTGTCCTTACTGAGACTTCAGAGAATTCTGAGAATTCTGCCTTTCTGCTCAGCAATCTGCTACGATCTGTTACGATCACCACAGTAACAGAGTCCAGTCCAGACCTTTTCCATTTTTCCCCAACCCCATGCTCTTCCACCACTATTTCCCACCTGCCTGAGATGGAAGCCATCTGACATACACTCCTTCTCCTCTACCCACAGACACTTTCTCCACCTTCCACTCCATCTTAGAGTGGGACCCCCTTCTCCTTTTCATGAGCAACAGCTCCATCCGTGTTCTAATTCCCTCTCCGTTCCTTTTCTAAGAATTTGCTCCAGCTGATATTCTTCCCATGACTTCCATTCTCTTCTGCATCTTCAAGTTCTCCCTGTCTACTCAGCTTTCCTCCCTGTATGAAATCTCCCTTGGATTTCCCAAATCTCATTCTTCTCTTCGGTGACAAAGTCCTTAAAATAGTTCATTTTTCTAGTCTTTTTCTGTATTTATTAAATCTGGCCTTTCCTCTCCTTATAGCCCACTGCAGCATAATAATGCCTCCAAAAGTAGCTATATCTGGCTTCAGAAACACTGAAAATGTATGTATTCTTTTCCAAAGCCTTTTCAAAAGCACTGAGGAAGGAGTTATTCAGAACACATTTGGCACCACTTCTAAATATCCCTCGGAACTGTCTCTTCCCAGAGCTCCAGCCATCAGAGCAGATCCTCCAGATTTCTTCTTTCTTGAAAATTCTTCCCAAAGTTTCTCTCCCCACCCCACACGAGTTCTCCATCTTCAGATAAACTCATTACTGTGGACGCTGATCCATTGTTCTCCTTCATTACCCTGTGCTAGGGTTACTGTTAAACAAAGACACATCAAGGAGGATTTACTATATACTGGGGGCCCATACAGTATCTTCTTTCACAGATGGAAACATGGCACCACCCCATTGCACCCCAGGCCCTGGCCATTTTCTTCTACTTTTTCTCTCTAATGTCCCTGAAGATAACATTGCCTAGTATACAAGACTCTGTCCACCAAAGTCTCTTCCAATGAACCTTGACTTTGGGACATTTTTTCTGAAAGGTAAGCAAAAAACAAACAAACAAATTCGATTCAACTACCTCTAGATCTTTTATTCAAACTTGCTACTTGGTTTTGTTCTCTGCAAACTGTCATGAAAACTCTACTCTCCTCCTCTATTCTAGAAACTTTCATTAATATGACTCGTAGCTATAAATTGCTCCTGCACTGAAGTTAGCCATCTATTTTTTTAATCTTTTTTTTTAATGTTTTATTTATCTGACAGAAAGACAGTGATAGAGGGAACACAAGCAGGGGAGTAGGAGAGGGAGAAGCAGGTTCCCGCTTAACGACTGAGCCACCCAGGCGTCCCTCAAGTTTCTGTATATCAATGTGTCTGTATCTGGGCTTTCAATTCTCTTTTGTTTATACATATTAAAAATGAGTTTTGGGGGCCCAATACCACATTACCTTAATATTATAGTTTGTAGCAAGCAGTGACTCTTCTAAGACAAGACTCCTCACCCTGTTTTTTTCCCCCCCACTGAAACTCATCCTTGTTCTTCCATATAAATATAATTTTGGGGATTTTTATTGACTTTGTATTGAACTTAGAGATCAATTGAGGGACAACTGACATCTTTATAATATTTCAGATTTTCCTTGTTTTGTAATTTTCCATATGAATCTCTTTAAACTGTTCATTTAGATTTATTGCTAATTATTTTGTAGCTTTGCAGATATTCTTAGTATCCTTTTCCTACTATATTTTTCTTTTTCTTTTTCCTTTTTTAAAGATTTTTATTTTTAAGTAATCTCTACATCCAATGTGGGGCATAAGCTTACAAGAGAGATCAAGAGCCACATATAGACTGAACCAGTCAGGTGTCCTCTACTGTATTTTCTAAACGGCTATTACTGGTATGCAGAAATGACAGATTTCATGTAGTAACTGTATCCTGTAGCACTGCTGAATTCTTTTACTACTTCTTGTATTTTCTTTACTTATTCTTTTGTATGCTCTCTGTTGACATTGAAGAACAAGTAAGCACATTTTTTCCTTCTTTTCCAATTGTCAAAAAAAACTCTTATTTTTCTTGTCTCATTACACTGATGAGGATTCCTGAGATAATGCTGAGTAGAAGTTGTGATGGTCAGCATTTTGTCTTGTTTTTTACTTTGATGGGAACACTTCCAAAGTCAGTAGATTGCTTGCTTTAGTGTTTTTTAAAATAGATATCCTTAATTAGATTAAGAAAATTCCTTCCTATTCAGAATTTACTAAGTGTTGTTCTCAGCGTTAGATTTTATTGGACTTTTTTGTTGTTTTCTATACTACGACCAAATATGGATAATCTATAACAGTTAATTTTTCTGCTTTCAGAATTGAGGAGTCTTCAATCAGGGTGAAAGACTAAATGAATAAATAAGTCATTTTCTAAGTTTGTGTCATTTCTGAACTACAGTATTATTCCGTAGATGTAATTGATTAGTAACGTTTAAAACTTTGAGTCATATGGATTTGAGTTTAAATTCTGATTCTGACAACTAATCAGATTACTTTACTTTGTTAAAACGTCTTCATTTGTAAATTGGAAAAATCTCCACCAGTCAGGATTATTACCAGGATTAAATGAAATACTTTAGAAGTAATGTATAAGGTATTCAGTAAATATTAAATCATATTACTGCTACTACCATATTATCAAACATACCATGTTTCAGAGGAGGAATGGGGATTAAATCAGAGTAGCAGTGGACAGAACTGTGTGTGAACTCAAAGTTAAGTTCAATGGCCAAGTATGGAGCAGCTCAGGAGACTTTGTACAAAGTTGTGGGATCATATCCCAGGTTTATAAGCACAAGTCAACTAAAAAGAGGAGAGCATTTTATGCATTTTATCTCCTGTGAAGATATGATCAGAAAACATTTTAAAGATTCTAAAATGGGTGGGGGGGCGGTTAGGGGCACCTGCGTGGCTCAGTCATTAAGCATCTGCCTTTGGCTCAGGTCAGGATCCCAGGGTCCTGGGACTGAGCTCCATATCAGGCTCCCTGCTCAACAGGAAGCCTGCTTCTTCCTCTCCCACTCCCTTGCTTGTGTTCCCTCTCTCGCTGTGTTTCTCTCTGTCAAATAAATAAAATAAACCTTTAAAATAAATTTAAAAAATAAAACCTTTAAAAAAAGGAAAGAAACTTGATATATGGTAGAGATAAACTGATCTATTCAACAAAGAAGCTAAGATAACAACTTATTTATAGAGAAAAAAAAACTAGATCTTTTTCTCTTATCATATACAAAAATAAATTCCACATGGGAAATTAAACTTATAGAAGAAAGTATGGAAACATATCTTCTTTACTTTGGCAAAGGGAAGTTTTTTTAAACAAACCCAGAGGAAAAGAAAACCTGAAGAAGATATTAATTTACTGATATCGTTAAAATTAAAACCTTTTAAAAATAAAATACAAACTAAGGGAACAGAGAAGTCACAGACTTAGAGAATATATGTGTAACCCATTTACTCAATGAAGATTAGGATACAGAATATATGTAAAATACCTACAAATAACAAAGACTCCTTGATCAACCCTCATTCAGTCTCCTCTGAGCCCTCTTCTCACCAAGCCTCAATCCTGGGCTTCTGTGTGTCCTTGCAAGGTCCAGTAGTAGCAAGAATCCCACAGAGTCAGATTTGTGAGAGCCCCCCTACCCTTGATGTCTCCTGTTAGTGATTTTCTATCCATCGAGCCCCTCACTCTGCTCATTAGCTACAAATCCTCAGCTGCCCTTTCTATAGTCCAAGTTGAGTACAATCCCCGTCCTTTACTGAGCAGACCTATACTGCAATAACCTGGACTCAAGTCCTCTTCACCATTTTAACAAGCATCAGAATAATTTTTTCTTTAAAATGTGAATTGATTTAAAAAATTCAACTAAAAATATGTATAATGGTTGAACAGGAAATACAAAAATAAACTTATGACCAATAAGCAGATAATGATATGCTCGACTTCACCAGTAATCAGAATTATACAAAGCAAATCACAAAAAGATTGCCAGAAAATGGGCAATGAAATTTTTTGAAGCCTGAAATTCCCAAGTATTGTTAAAGATGTGAAAAAAATGTGAACTCTCTTCTGCTGTTGATACAAATGTAAAAATAATAATAATAATAATAACAGTTGGGAGAAAATTTGTTGTTATTCAATAAAATTATCTATGTGCATACCTTATGACCCATTTCTTATAATTCTAGCTATATAGGCCAATCTTTCTCACAGATGTTCTGAAAGACAAGTCTTAATGCCTTAAGGCATCCATCATGCATAATAAATTATTTTCTCTTCTGTGTATGTAGAATGATACTATGTACCATCCTCAAAAGATGAGAGAAAACAATCATTTAAAATCATTTTCTTGTCTCACAAAACTTGTCTCACAAAACTCTAGTTGAGAAAAGCTCTAGATCAATGATTCTGAATCAGAAACTACCTAGTATCACCCAAGGGCATTTAGAAATGTAAGGGTAATGGTGGCTATTTTTCCACTGTCATTAGTTGACTAGAGTCCTACATCTGACAAATAGCACCCTGGGAGTCTTAAATGTTTAATATCCTTCAATGCACAGGGCACTTTAACACAAAGAATTGTTCTGCCAGAAATGTGACTGGCACCCACCTTACCCCTAGACAACCTCTACATGCAGACACAATGAGACATGGATAAGAATACACTGCAGTGGCGCCTGGGTGGTTCAGTCAGTTCAATATCCAGCTCTTGATTTCAGCTCTGGTCATTGTCTCAGGGTGGTGAGACCGAGTCCAGCAACAGGCTCCACACTGACGTGGAGCCTAGTTAAGATTCTCTCTCTCACTCTGCCTCTCCCCAACCTCTCTCTCTCTCTCTCTAAAAAAAAAAAAAGAAAAGAAAAGAAAGAATATGCATTGCTTTTATAGCAAAAAACTAAAAGAAAAAAAAATTATCAATGTCAGAGGAAATGGATAAACAAGTAGTAGTAACATCATGCAGTTAAAAGGAATGAACTGGTAAGAGAAATACTAAAATATGGGCCAAAAAAAAGCAAGTTGCACAATGAAATGTCCAAAATACTATTTTCACTCAGTTTTTATATTTTTTAAAGATTTTGTTTATTTATTTGACAGAGAGAGACACAGTGAGAGGGGGAACACAAGCAGGGAAAGTGGGAGACAGAGAAGCAGGCTTCCCACAGAGCAGGGAGCCCAATGCAGGACTCAATCCCAGGATCCTGGGATCATGACCTGGGCAGAAGGTAAATGCTTAACAACTGAGCCACCCACGTGCCCTTCACTCAGTTTTTAAAATGTGAAATTCAATATAGCGTATGGATATACTGATATATAAGAAATAGATGAGCATAAATAGATATGGTAATGTTAATAAATTCACGATAATGACACTGATATGACTGATCTATGCCTGCAGTGGAATACTATGAAAATGAAATGAATGAATGACTACTATGAGCAACAACATAAATGAACTTCACAAATGTAATACTGAGCAAAAGGCAGCAGATACAAAAGATTACATACTTTACGAAAAACTGCTGTATAACGTTAGAACTCACAGCAGTTCCCTTTGGGAGGAAAGGGTACAATCACTGGAAAGAGGACAAAGGAGGTTTTTGAACTGCTGGTGATGTCCTTTTCATGGTGTAGGTGGTGGTTCTGGGAACGAATTTACTTTGTAAAGAGGTACAGAGCTTTACATTGATGGCCTGTTCACATTTCTGTATGTTTTGTCTTTACAAAAATGTTTATTTAGAGAAAATTTAATCATCTATCTTCCTTTCGCCTGCCCCTGCTTCCCAGGGATCTCTTCCCAACCGCCTCATTATTGTCAATCACACCATAATTTTTTCTATAACTTTGGTTCATCCCCTCATTTTCAGTCTTTCAACCCCAGAAGACCAACTCTTGCCAACACTGATGAATACAAACTGGAACTTTTCTCAAATTTGTCTTTCCTTCTTTCCCACCAACATTAAACAGATCTTCTGTTTTCTGTCTCACTCTGTGTTTTATAAATCAAGTTCAAAACCAAGATGCTTTGGGCATCTTATCTGAAAATTCTTAAAAGGCTTCTGTCTGCTGTGAGTTGGACCTTTTGAGGGTATTTTAAAGGATTCTTTGGCAAACATTGTGTGAGATAAGAAATCGTCAAGATATTTCTGGTAATTTCTAGGAAGACTGAGAAGACTTCTATTGGAAAGTCTTTGAACATCTTCTTTCTCTTGTCTTTTTTATTTCAAGACATTCATTCATTCAACAGAAAATAAACTGTGTTTGTATCTCTATACAAAAGAGAAAAAAAGCCCTAAAGGTCTACAAGTTATAACCAGAAGTCAAACTGCATCACATTTTAATTATGTTTGCATGGAGCTGATAGCACATATCAATTGATTAAAATTATAAACTCCACAAAAATAGTAACCATTTAAATGTTTATCAGGAAACTAATATCTTCTCCTTTTGACTGGATATCACAGCAGTCCCTGACTGAAACCTTTAAGCAACCGTCTTTCAAATAGATTAAATAGTACAGGTTTGATTACCTTTCAAAGCAGTTTCATATACATTAACATATTTGATCCTCTCAGCTGGTCTAGTAAGTACCTGGTAGGACCAACATTTTTCATTATGATTTAATGTGTCTGTCTCTGGTGATACCAGCCTCCTTGTGTGAAATCAGGGATGTTCTAGATGTCCAATTGACTGGCTCATTTAATGAGTCACAGCAGATAACCCTAAGTCCCTCCTGAGGAATTTTCTTTAAGAACATCCTTAGGAATGTCCTTTTAAACGAACTGAATGTGTCACAGTGTGACAGATACAACTGGACTTAAAGTGCATACTGGAACAACTATGACAGAGAATCTGGGATGCAAAAACCCAATTAATATCATCCAAATGGCAAATTAAATAAGAATTTAAAGTTCTACTCCATTAAGTGAGAATAAATGTTTCACGTTCTCATAATCTATTTACCAGAAAGTCAATGTCTAACTTGCAAGCATTTACACTGAGAAGCTTGTCTTTATTACCAGATGGCCTTCAAGTTTTAAAAATCATATTTTAGGGGCACCTGAGTGGCTTAGTCGTTAAGCATCTGATCATGATCTCAGGGTCATAAAATAGAGCCCAACGTGGGGATCCCTGCTCAGCATGGAGTCAGCTTCTCCCTCTCCCACTCGCCCTGCTTCTGTTCCCTCTCTTGCTATGTCTCCCTCTGTCAAATAAATAAATAAAATCTTAATATATATATAAAAATAAATCACACTTTAGTTTTTAGAAAAAGTACTCAAATTGTTAAAAAGATAAATAACGGAGATAAGAAGGCATGAAATTCTGTATGTTTTACCCTCTCAGTGTGTTACTCTGTGTTTCCCAATGTAAAATGCAAATAGATTCAAAAGCCTTTATGGCTTCATAAAGGATGATGTGTAAATAATTATATAGATTTAGAAGTTATTTCCAGAGGACTGAAAGTTCAAGTAATAGGATTTGATAAGATTGCTATGATTAAAAATTAAGGAAAGACAAGGATAAAAACTGACAAATGGGATCCAGAGTCAAGATGGCGAAGGAGTAGCAGACTGAGATGACATCAGATCACAGGGGTTCAGCTAGATAATTATCAAACCATTCCAAACACCTACAAACCCAACTCTTCTTCGAAGAGAAGAAGAGCAGCAATTCTAGAAACAGAAAATCGACCACTTTCTGAAAGGTAGGACTTGCGGAGTAGTGAATCTGAAGCGACAGAAAGTAGACTGCAGTGGGAGGGGCCGGCTCCTGGCAAGCGGTGGAGCAACAGAGCACAAAATCTGAACTTTTAGACATCTGCTCCAGTGAGGGACATCACTCCAGAGAAAAAGCGGGGATGAAGCCTTCGCGGAGACAGTGTGGTCTCAGGTCCCGCAAGGTCCCAGGAGGGTTGGGGGTGTCTGAGTGTAGCAGAGCTTGCAGGTCTTAGAGCGGGGAAGCTGGCTACAGAGAAGGAGCCAAGGAGTGAGCTCTCAGCTTGAGGTTACCTTAAACTGTGATCCGTGGCACAGTCCAACCACTGCTCTTTAAGCAGGGACCCCACAACTGGCAGATCCAGGGAGACCCACCTTCCTCCACCAGAAGAGCAGTGAGGCAGGAATCTGCTGGGTTTGGAGACTCCAAATGGGGCTGTGTGCCAGAGACAGAAACGCTCGGTCACAGGCCAGGTGAGTGCAGCCAGAGGCCAGGGAGATGGGAATGATTGACTGCTTTTCTCCAAAGGTGCACTGAGGAGTGGGGCCCCAAGCTCTCCGCTCCTCTGGCCAGAGATTGGGAGGCCACCATTTTCATTTCCAACCTCCACAGCTCTAAAGAAAGCATTGAAGGAAGAAAAGCTCCCAAGAGTGAACCTGAGCAGATTACATAGCCCAGCCCCTGGCAAGGGTGGCACAATTCTGCCTCAGGCAAAGACATTTGAGAATCACTACACCAGGCCCCTCCCCCAGATGATCAGCAATAACATCCAGCCAAGACCAAGCTCACTGATCGAGGAGAACAGTGGAATTCCAAAGGAGGGGAAAGCAAACCATGGAATTCATGGCTTTCTCCCCATGATTTTTTAGCCTTGCAAAGTTAATTAATTGTTTTTAATTTTATTTTTTCTTATTCTAATTTTTTTAACTTTTTCTCCTTCCTTGTTTAACATTTTTTAACTAGTTTATCTTAACAATGCCTTTCTTTAAAAAAACCTTTTTAAACCATTATTGTAGTCATATTTTATCCTTCATTGTACCCAACTTAATTTTCTGTATACATATATGTTTTTTTTTTTTCTAAAAAATTTTGGGATAAAATTTCTTCTGCTTTCTATAGATCAAAATATACCCTAAATCTAGCACAGGGCTTTGTTCTAGTCTCCAGCCTGAGCAAATTCTCTTCACTTTCTTTTTCTTTCTTTTTCCAACCAACTTATCTTATCAATTTTTTTAGAATTTTATTTTTATTTTTATTTTTCATCTTTACAGTCATATTCCGTCCCTTCATCATGTTTACCCACATTTTGTATATATGTAAGTTTATCTTTTTTAAAATTTTGGAAGGTAGTTTCTTCTAAGAGACCAAAATACACGCAAAATCAAGTGAATGGCTCTGTTCTATTCAACAGTCTGATATATATATTTTTAAATTTAAAAAAAAAATTTTTTTAATTTCCTCTTACCCCTTTCTTCTTCCTCCAATTTGGGGTCTCTTCTGATTTGGTTAGCATACATTTTTCTGGGGTCTTTGCGACCCTTTTAGTAATTTATTCTCTCATTCATATATTCTTATCTAGATAAAATGACACAGTGGAACAACTCACCACAAAAAAAAAAAAAAAAAGAACAAGAGGCAGTACCAAAGGCTAGGGACCTAATCAATACGGATATTAGTAATATGTCAGATCTACAGTTCAGAATGACAATTCTCAAGGTGCTACCTGGGCTCAAAAAGGCATGAAAGATATTAGAGAAACCCTGTCTGGAGAGATAAAAGCCCTTTCTGGAGAAAGAAAAGAACTAAAATCTAAAAAAGTTGAAATTTTTAAAAAGCAATTAATGAGGTGCAATCAAAAATGGAGGCTCTTACTGCTAGGATAAATGAGGAAGAAGAGACAGTTAGTGATATAGAAGACGAAATGACAGAGAATAAAGAAGGTGAGCCAAAGAGACAAACAACTACTGGACCATGAGGGGAGAATTCGAGAGATAAGTGATACTATAAGATTAAACAATATTAGAATAATTGGGATTCTAGAAGAAGAAGTAAGAGAGAGGGGGGCAGAAGGTATATTGGAGTGAATTATAGTAGAGAATTTCCCTAATAAGGCAAAGGGAAAAAGCATCAAAATCCAGGAGGCACAGAAATCAGTGTCGATAAAAATAGGTCCATACCCAGTCGTCTAATAGTTAACTTTACAAGTCTTAGTGACAAAGAGAAAATCCTGAAAGCAGCCTGGGACAAGAAGTCTGTAACACACAATGATAAAAATACTAGACTGGCAACATACTTACCCACAGAGACCTGGCGGGCCAGAAAGCATTAGCATGATATATTCAGAGCACTAAATGAGAAAAACATACAGCCAAGAATACTATATCCAGCTAGACTATCACTGAAAATAGAAGGAGAGGTAAAAAGCTTCCAGGACACACAAAACTAAAAGAATTTGTAAACACCAAATCAGCCCTACAGGAAATATTGAAAGGGGTCATCTAAGCAAAGAGAGAGCCTAAAAGTAGTAGACCAAAAAAGGAACAGAGATAATATAAAGGAACAGTCACCTTATAGAAAATACAATAGCAAAAAAGAAAATACAATGGCACTAAATTCATATCTCTCAATAGTTACCCTGAATGTAAATGGGCTAAATGCCCCCAATCAAAGACACAAGGTATCAGAATGGATAAAAAAACAAAACCCATCAATATGCCATCTACAAGAAACTCATTTTAGACCCAAAGAAACCTTCAGATTTAAAGTGAGGGGTAGAAAACACTTTACCATACGAGTGGACATCAAAAGAAAGCTGGGGTGGCAATCCTTCTATCAGATCAATTAGATTTTAAGCCAAACACTGTAATAAGAGATGAGGAAGGACACTATATCATACTCAAAGGGTGTGTCCAACAAGAAGATCTAACAATTTTAAATATCTATGCCCCTAACATGGGAGCAGCCAACTATATAAACCAATTAATAACAAAATCAAAGAAACACATTGACAAGAATACAATAATAGTAGGGGACTTTAACACTCCCCTCACTGAAATGGACAGATCATCCAAGCAGAAGATCAACAAGGAAATAAAGGCCTTAAATGACACACTGGAACAGATGGACATCACAGATATATTCAGTACATTCCATCCCAAAGCAACAGAATACACATTCTTCTCTAGTGCACATGGAACATTCCCCAGAAGAGATCACATCCTGGGTCACAAATCAGGTCTCAACTGGTACCACAAGATTGGGATCATTCCCTGCATATTTTCAGACCACAATGCTCTGAAGCTAGAACTCACTCACAAGAGGAAAGTTGGAAAGAACTCAAATACATGGAGGCTAAAGAACATCCTACTAAAGCATGAATGGGTCAACCAGGAAATTATAGAATTGAAAAAATTCATGAAAACTAATGAAAACACAATGGTTCAAAATCTGTGGGACACAGCAAATGCAGTCCTGAGAGGAAAATATATAGTGATACAAGCCATTCTCAAGAAACAAGAAAGGTCTCAAGTACACAACCTAACCCTACACCTAAAGGAGCTGGAGAAAGAACAACAAAGAAAGCCTAAACCCAGCAGGAGAAGAGAAATAATAAAGATCACAGCAAAATCAGTGAAATAGAAACAAACAAACAAAAAAAAAATAGGACAAATCAAAGAAACTACGAGCTGGTTCTTTGAAAGAATTAATAAGATTAATAAACCCCTGGCCAGACTTATCAAAAAGAAAAGAGAAAGGACCCAATAAATAAAATCATGAATGAAAGAGGAGAAATCACAGCCAACACCAAAGAAATACAATTATAAGAACATATTATGAGCAGCTATACACCAGCAAATTTGACAATCTGGAAGAAATGGATGCATTCCTAGAGACATATAAATTACCACAACTGAACCAGGAAGAAACAGAAAACCTGAACAGACCCATAACCAGTCAGGAGATGGAAGCAATCATCAAAAATCTCCCAACAGACAAAAGCCCAGGGACAGACGGCTTCCCAGGGGAATTCTACCAAACATTTAAAGAAGAATTAATACCTATTCTCCTGAAACTGTTCCAAAAAGTAGAAATGAAGGAAAACTTCCAAACTCATTTTATGAGGCCAGCCTCACCTTGATCCAAAAACCAGACAAAGACCCCCTCAAAAAAGAGAATTACAGACCAATATCCTTGATGAACACAGATGCAAAAATTCTCACCAAAATACTAGCCAGTAGGATCCAACAGTACATTAAAAGGATTATTCACCACGACCAGGTGGGATTTATTCCAGGGCTGCAAGGTTGATTCAACATCCACAAATCAATCAATGTGATGCAATACATTAATAAAAGAAAGAACAAGAACCATATGATTCTTTCAATAGATACTGAAAAAGCATTTGACAAAGTACAGCATCCTTTCTTGGTCAAAACTCTTCAAAGTGTAGGGATAGAGAGTACATACCTCAATATCATCAAAGCTATCTATGAAAAACCCACAACAAATATCATTCTCAGTGGAGAAAAACTGAGAGCTTTTCCGCTAAGGTCAGGAACATGGCATGGATGTCCATTATCATCACTGCTATTCAACACAGTACTAGAAGTCCTAGCCTCAGCAATCAGACAAC
>ML100008.1:12930-23642 GCA_003697995.1 Taxidea taxus jeffersonii
GTACAGCATCCTTTCTTGATCAAACTCTTCAAAGTGTAGGGATAGAGAGTACATACCTCAATATCATCAAAGCTATCTATGAAAAACCCACAACAAATATCATTCTCAGTGGAGAAAAACTGAGAGCTTTTCCGCTAAGGTCAGGAACATGGCATGGATGTCCATTATCATCACTGCTATTCAACACAGTACTAGAAGTCCTAGCCTCAGCAATCAGACAACAAAAAGAAATTAAAGGCATCCAAATCGGCAAAGAAGAAGTCAAACTATAACTCTTTGCAGATGATATGATACTTTATGTGGAAAACCCAAAAGACTCCACTCCAAATCTGCTAGAACTTGTACAGGAATTCAGTAAAACGTCAGGATATAAAATCAATGCACAGAAATCAGTTGCATTCCTATATACCAACAACAAGACCAAAGAAAGAGAAATTAAGGAGTCAATCCCATTTACAGTTGCACCCAAAACCATAAGATACCTAGGAATAAACCTAACTAAAGAGGCAAAGAATCTGTACTCAGAAAACTATAAAGTACTCATGAAAGAAATGGAGGAAGACACAAAGAAATGGAAAAATGTTCCATGCTCATGGATTGGAAGAAAAAATATTGTGAAAATGTCTATGCTACCTAAAGCAATCTCCACATTTGATGCAATCCCTATCAAAATCCCATCCATCTTTTTTCAAAGAAATGGAACAAATAATCCTTAAATTTATATGGAACCAGAAAGGACCTCGAATAGCCAAAGGAATATTGAAGAAAAAAAAAAAAAAAGCCAAAGTTGGTGGCATCACAATTCCATACTTCAAGCTCTATTACAAAGCTGTCATCATCAAGACAGTGTAGTACTGGCACAAAAACAGACACATAGATCAAAGGAACAGAATAGAGAACCCAGAAATAGACCCTCAAGTCTATGGTCAACGAATCTTTGACAAAGCAGGAAAGAATATCCAATGGAAGAAAGATAGTCTCTTCAACAAAAGGTGTTGGGAAAATTGAACAGCCACATGGAGAAAAAAGAAACTGGACCACTTCTGTACACCACACACAAAAATGGACTCAAAATGGATGAAAGACCTCAATGTGAGACAGGAATCCATCAAAATCCTTGAGGAGAATACAGGCAGCAACCTCTTCGACCTCAGCCACAGTGACTTCTTCCTAGGAACATCGCCAAAGGCAAGGGAAGCAAGGGCAAAAAAGGAACTATTGGGACTTCATCAAGATCAAAAGCTTTTGCACAGCAAAGGAAAGAGTTAACAAAACCAAAAGATAACTGACAGAATGGGAGAAGATATTTGCAAATGACATATCAGATAAAGGGCTAGTATCCAAAATCTATAAAGAACTTATCAAACACAACATCCAAAGAACAAATAATCCAATCAAGAAATAGGCAGAAGACATGAACAGACATTTCTGCCAAGAAGACATCCAGATGGCCAACAGACACATGAAAAAGTGCTCCACATCACATGGAATCAGGGAAATACAAATCAAAACTACAATGAGATACCACCTCACACCAGTCAGAATGGCTAAAATTAACAAGCCAGGAAACGACAGATGCTGGCAAGGATGCAGAGAAAGGGGAACCCTCCTACACTATGGGTGGGAATGCAAGCTGGTGCAGCCACTCTGGAAAACAGCATGGAGGTTCCTCAAAAAGTTTAAAATAAAGCTACCCTACGACCCAGCAATTGCACTACTGGGTATTTACTCTAAAGATACAAATGTAGTGATCTGAAGGGGCACGTGTACCCGGTGTTTATAGCAGCAATGTCCACAATAACCAAACTATGTAAAGAACTTAGATGGCCATCAACAGATGAATGGATAAATAAGATGTGGGATGTATGTGTGTGTGTGTGTGTATATATATATATTACATATGTGTGTGTGTGTGTGTGTGTGTGTGTGTGTGTGTGTGTATAATGGAATAATATGCAGCCATCAAAAGAAATGAAATCTTGCCATTTGCGATGACGTGGATGGAACTAGAGGGTATTACGCTGAGCGATATAAGTCAATCAGAGATAGACAATTATCATATGATCTCCCTGATATGAGGAATTTGAGAGGCTGAGTGAGGGATTTGGGTGATAGGGAAGGAAAAAAATGAAACAAGATGGGGTCTGGAGGGAGACAAACCATAAGAGACTCTTAATCTCACAAAACAAACTGAGGGTTGCCGGGGGAGGGGGATAGGGAGAGGATGGTTGGGTTATGGACACTGGAGAGGGTATGTGCTATGGTGAGTACTATGAAGTGTGTAAGCCTGACAATTCACAGACCTGCACCCCTGGGGCAAATAATACATTATATGTTAATAAAAAAAGGAATTAACAAAACAAAACAAAAACAAACAAAAAACATGACAAACAGAAGAGAAATAATGTACTTATCACATGCGTACAGTGCGCCAGACACTGGTACACAGTTTACCCATAACAAATTATTCAATTTGCACAAAAATGCATTAGCATAAAGATTTTTGCTCATCATTTAACAGAAGAGCAAACAGAGGCTCAAAGACATGAACTGATTTTCCCCATACCATACAACAAACATTTTACTGCTGAGATATGAACACTGGCCCATGTAACTGCAAAACCCTTGCTTCCTCCTCCACATTTAGTTGCCCTGCAAGGAAAAGGAGATACAGAGAAAGCACCAGAAAAGTAGTAGCTAAGTTGGCAGTAGAAGGTTAGTACAGACACTACCTAATGAGCAATTCCAAAACAGAGGGAATGGCTTCCAGTGAAAAATCTGCCTTTATATTCCTAGCATTCAACCAACAATAAGCACTCAAATATGTACTAAACTACAGGAACGTCTCAAAAAGAATGAGAATAATTGTTAAGAATATAGTGCACTGTTGGGGCGCCTGGGTGGCTCAGTCATTAAGCATCTGCCTTCGGCTCAGGTCAAGATCCCAGGGTCCTGGGATCGAGCCCGGCATCGGACTTCCTGCTCACCAGGAGGCCTGCTTCTCCCTCTCCCACTCCCTCTGCTTCTGTTCCTTCTCTTGCTGTCTCTCTCTCTCTGTGTCAAAAAAGTAAAATCTTAAAAAAAAAAAAAAAAAGAATATAGTGTACTGTCTAGAAAAATCACTTGTATCACCCCAAAGGGAAATTTTAGATAAGAGTACTGATTTTTTTTATACGTGATTAAATACTTGAGGAAATAATGAAAAAAAGGAAGGTGCACATGAAGACTAGTTCGCAGATGAAAATAATAAGAGTAGCACAGAGTAAGGGTTAACCAGATGGGTCCATGGATCAGGATGTCTGGGTTTAAACCCTAACTTAGTATGTGTATGACCTTGGTCAAGTTACTTAACTTCCCTGTGCATCACTTTCCACATCATTAACATGGAGATAATTACCATACTTATGCCACAAGGCTGTTAGTGTAAGGAGTAAATGAGTTACTATATGTGAAGCACTGAAGAAAATGTCTGACACAGAGTCTTCAGTATTAACTAGTCTTTCAAGAAGCTGGACAGTGTAGGGAAGGAGTGGGGTTGAGAAATCTTGGGGAGAAGCAGAATCAGGAAAAGAAGAATACATTAAGGTAGAAAAGACTCAAGCATGTTTGTGGATGTGAAGAGGAGGAGAGATTCAGGAAAGGTAAACGGAAACTGGAAGAAGTTGTGGGGAAAGATGAACACATTTGGAGGAACTGGCCTTAAAAAAAGATAAAGAATACAAGTCCTGATACAATGAAGATGTAGAGAGCAGATGAGGAAACAGAGAAGTTTTCAGGTCATAAAAGAGGAGGTGAGACAGCAAAGGTCAGAGATTCCAAAAAAAGACCTCCGTCTCACTAAAGGAAGCAAAGGTAAGAGTGGGAATTTTGCAGAGTAATGAAAAGATTTTAGAAGAGATGTTCTTGAAAATTTGAAAAGGTTCACTAGAGATGCATAAAAGTAGAGTTAATACCGGTGAAGTGTAGGCTAAACTCAGAGAGGGTTCAGGTATCAGCTTTTGTGATGTTTCCAACACAAAGACTAGAGCCAGGTAAAATGGCACATGGGGCAAGAAGTGTTGAGACGGATCCAGAGCAAATTCCACTGACAGCCCAGCCCTACCCAGAATTCTCCTTCACCATGGTCTAGGGGCATCAAGTGCCTGCCAGCTTTTTCATAAACACCAGTCGATCAAAATCAATGAAAATAATCTCTTATATCATTTTATTACTCAGGTAGTTTTCAGTTTTAACTAATGGCTAGTACAACCACGTACAGGAAAGTAACCAATTTCTGTTTTATAACTACTGTGATTTTAAACAGCAAATAGCTTTTTGGTGAAATACAGCAGAGTTGTATCGACATGGACGGGGCTGGAGGAGATTATGCTGAGTGATAAATCAAGCAGAAAGAGTCAATTATCATATGGTTTCACTTACTTGTAGAGCATAAGGAATAACATGGAGGACATGGGGAAATGAAGAGGAGAAGTGAGTTGGGGGAAATCAGAGCGGGAGACAAACCATGAGAGACTGTAAACTCTGAGAAATAAACTGAGCATTTTGGAGGGGAGGAGGATCAGGGGTTGAGTGAGCCTGGTGGTGGGTATTAAGGCGGGCACATATTGCATGGAGTACTGGGTGTGGTACATAAACAATGAATCTTGGAATACTGAAAAAATAAATAAATAGATAGATAGATAGATAAGGCCAAAAAAGAAAGAAAGAAACACAGCAGACTGGACATATTTATTTATCTATAGCCCCCTCAAAACTCCTTAAAATAAATAAAGAGTCATCATGTCATGGGACAGAAAGAATGGGAGATGATATGACAACATGGAGATACTTATTTTAGAAAATGAAAAGTGGAGGATGCAGTCGAACTGACTTCCTATGAGAAAAAAATCAACAAGAAACAAAGTGATGCAGGGCCAAGAACTTCAGAGAAGTTTAGGAAATGGAGGCACCAAGTACCTCAGAAGGTGACAGGTGAAGCATGAAACTAAAAATAAGAGAATTCATTTTAAGTTTATTAAGGAGCAATCAGAACCCCAGCTCTTTGCTCATAAGACAATGCAGCAAGGCAAACACCCCACATGACTAGAGATTCACCCTTTGAGAATACTGAACCAGAGAGACTTTCGCTTCAAAGACACAAGGCAAACTGAAGGCTGCAATGAGATGCGGAGCTGAAGACGGGGTATTAAGTTAAAACTGCACAGTGCCCCATCCCTTTTTGCTCCCACCCCACTCCCAACACAGGCAGCCAGGAAGGCTCACCACCCTTGCCACCTCCAGGCAAGAACGGAGAAAAAACAACCACCTGAGAGAAAAGACCAATGGACAAGCCCCACACATGTGGGCTTCCTGATTTGTTTTGTTTTTGTTTTTTTCCTATCTCATACTTTAAAAAGAATGCCTTCCACATTCACTGTAATATTTCACTTGTTATGAAAGCACACAAAATCTGTCTCTTCTAACCCACTGTTATGTATCAGTACTTAGAAGAGTGCCAAGAACATATTAAGTGCTCAATAAATGTTTGAGGAATGAATTGAATGTATTTAGCCACTACTGGACTCTCATGGAGAGCCAAGCAACTCAAAAATATTCTCTCTGTATTTGGAGAGTATCATTTCATGTCAGTTGTTGACAAAGGAAGTGTCCCTAACATCACCACATTTTACAGCTGAATTCCACTTCCCTGAACCTCAGTTTTAAAGATAAAAGGTACAACAGTTAACTTCTAAAAATAGCTGATATTAACGTTTCTTCTATCAGGAAAAAAAAGTGATGCCTATCACTTTCATTTATTGACACTGATTCCTAAAGAAAAGCACAAGAGGTTTCCTTTAGAAAAAGACTGATTACAGACTACAGGAGAAATAAGCCAGATGGTCCCCCTAGTGGCCTAGAAAACTACCACTCTCCGGAGTACCACCCTGCCTAAGGATCAACACCTAATAAAAATCCAGTCCTTCTAAAGCTGTATATAGATTCACGCGGACAAGACCCATTGGTTGCATAGATACTGAAATGACTCCTCCACAGGTTTGTACAGTCTTTAGAGAGGGAGAAGAACAAAGCAAGTGTCACAAGCTGAGCCGTGAAACATTACCTTGTAACAGTAACTGAGTAACTGTGCTCCCCTTCTTCCCTCGTACAGCTTTCTTTTATTCCCCTATGACTCCCAGGTTGTCCTGGAAATACGCATGCTCCAGCATACAAGCACCCGTGGGCCTGTGCGCATGCACGCGTGCACACACACATGCATGCGTGCACACCCACGCACATACACACACACTCCTACGAGTCCCATGGATTGTGCATCCACAGGGTCTGGAACAAGGCTACTAAGGAAGTTTCACTAAGTTGTCTAAATATGTAAAAGTTATCATCAAACTAAAGAACTGTTAAATAAAATCTCTCCTATCCTCTTAAAAGGTCATAAATACCCTTCCATGGCAATACATCTTTTTAAATGTGTAAAGCTATGGTTTTTATATGACTGAACACAAACAAAATACCAAAGGCAACTAAATTTAAGTATTATTGCATATCTGAGTATTCAATGATGGACCAAAATTGTTTGGAATGAATACCAGCAAAGATATCCCTAAGTCATGGATTTTAATTATTCTGTAATTCTTTTGTTCTTCCTATATTCTAGTAAAATCAAAAATTGTGCTATTATCATCTAGATTGTCAGATAATTTGCATTCTATCAACAGAATGTCAAATTAGACTACTTTTCTTAACTTGCTCTTAGTTTCTCATTATTTTCAATTTGAAAAAAGTTGATTGTGTTGAAGCAGGAGCAACAAGAATCATCAACAAAATTCTTAAGGCAATACTTGAACTTAGACATGAACCATGAATCTTCCATATCCTGTTCAATTCTCACAATGGAGCATCTAGGCTAATTATTTTTATCATATAAAATATTAGATAATATTTTAATTTTATTATTAAAATTACTATCATTTATATTACACTACCTACTGTCTATTAAAGCAATATCTAAAACTTTACAGTATTTCTTAAATTCTACCTCTTCCAATTTTTTTTAATGCGATATAAAGAGAAAACTGAAAATAACGGTACATTACTCAGTTTAAGTCTCTCTTCATTTAAAACTATGCCTTTAACCAAAAGAGCCAGAAAGTAGTCCCCACAAGAAATTAGTGTCAGGACTATTTGTACAGTTTATTTCAAGGCCTGGTGCGTGGTTGTCATCCTGGAACACATCTTCTCTGCTTTCAGTTGGACTTCCCATCCCTAGAAGTGGATTTCCAGAATCCTAGCTTCATTACACTCTCTCACTAGATTTATAGCTTACCACTGTTTGTAATTTCACAGTTGTTTCTTTTTTTTTAAGATTTTATTTATTGACTGATTTATTTAGAGGGACAGAGATCACAAGCAGGGTGGAAAGGGAGAATCTTAAGCAGACTCCACACTGAGCACAGAGCCTAACATGGGGATCCCTCTCAGGACCCTAAGATCATGACCTGAACGGGAATCAAGAGGCGGATGCTTAACTGACTGAGCCACCCAGATGCCCTCCACAGTCATTTCTATTCAATATTGACAGAATTGTGCCATTAGTCTCCAGCGTTGATGTCAGGAAGTCCAAAGCCATTTAGCTTCTAGCGCCCTTGTATATATATAGCCCATTTGGTTAGTCTCGAAGATTTTACAACATTCTTTTCTCAGATAGTTGCATGGCTGGCCCTTCTTTCTCATTATCTAATTCTCTGCTGATCTCTGCAGGGATCTTTCTTGATCAAGGAAGCTCCCACATATCACTCCCACATCACCATTTTTTTTAAAGATTCCATTTATTTGTTTCAGAGAGAGAGAAAGAGAGACAGAGTGTGAGCCTGAGTAGGGGAGAGGCAGAGGGAGAGAAAGAGAAGCAGACTCCCTGTTGAGCAGGGAGGCCAATGTGAGGCTCAATCCCAAGACCCCAGGACCATGACCCAAGCCAAATGCAGACACTTAACTAACAAGCCACCCAGGGACCCCTCACATCACCTTATTTTATTTACATCAAAGTACATATTGTTATGTGGCATTTTCTAGTTTTACTCTTTTCTATAGTGTCCATTAAATAAACTGTAAGTTTTACAAGAATTCATGTGCTTCTGAATCCCCAGTGCCTAGGACAGTGAGCAGGTACTCAATAAATGGTTATTGGGTAAATGAATAAAAGACTGTGTACTAGCTTTACTTCTGGAAGTAGAGTAAAAATAGCTTTTCAATTGATATTTCTAAATTACATGAAACAGGATCATGTGTAGGTTCCCATTCTTGTCATGGTGTTTATATTTACTACAAACATGTCTTCTGGCCATAGTAAATTATAAATCAGGAGGAGTCCCAAAACTTTAAAACTAAAATCAAACTTTTGAGCAGTTCAATTTATTTGTCCTCAGAAAGCAAAAGCCTCAGGCCAAATTATCTCCTTTCCTTACAAAAATTAATAGTTATTAGGTTAAGAGTTAATGTCATCATCTTGATTCCAGTAGAGCAATGACCTGAAGAAGACAATCCAGCAAGGTATGCAAGCATGTAGGCTTCAGTATCAGATGACCTTGGTCCTGATCCAAGCTTTGCCATGTAGGACCTACCTGTCCCTGGATTTGTTATTTAACCTCTCTAAGCTACAGTCTCCGAACTATGACAGTACTTATCTCCTAGGCTATGATGAGGGTCCAAGCAGATCATTCATTTAAAATTCCAGGCAGAGGGGCGCCTGGGTGGTTCAGTGGGTTAAAGCCTCTGCCTTCGGCTCAGGTCATGATCCCAGGGTCCTGGGATCGAGCCTGCATCGAGGAGCCTGCTTCCCTTCCTCTCTCTCTGCCTGCCTCTCTGCCTACTTGTGATCTCTGTCAAATAAATAAATAAAATCTTTTTAAAAAAAAATTCCAGGCAGAGTCCCTGAGCATTAATAAATGTTACCTATAATTATTTTAAGAAATTATCTATTTGAACATTTTCACATTCTTTGCAAAATCTTGGCTGAATGTATCATTCATTACATTGCATGAAATACTTTCCTCTCTTAGCTCAGTGCTAACACAAAAATGCCTCTTCAAACACACTTGAGATTTTCCTTAATCAGGTGGGGCAAAATATATGACTGATGATGTTTTCTTTCCAGAAAGAAACTCAGGTCATTTGCCATAATAACCTCTTCCAGATACCTTTTTTTCTACTTTTTATTTTTTTCTTAGCTGGCTTTCCTTGATTTTGTTTTCAATATTTCTTTTTTATGTTGTGTTTAACTTTGTATCTTACGGCTCTACTATTTACCAAATGAGTGACCCTGGGGAACTTTTTTAACATCTGAAGTCCCACTTCCCTGGTCTGTCAAATGAGAATTGTTGTGAGCACCAATGATACTGTCAACTAGCACCCTTTTTCCACATCCGCTCCTCTACTCCATCCATATGCCCTTGCACCCATACAAGGGCCTAACCCTCTAGACTAGTCTAAAAGTGGATGTCTAATTCAAGCCCGACCAAGGAGACACTTGCCAGGAATTTTGGACTTAGGACTGAAAGAGTCTGGTCAGTTTCCTTCTAGTGACTGAAACTGCAAGACTTAAACCTCAGGAGTTGCTAGTGGCTGTTTCCCAAATATGGAAGGAGCCAGTGCACAGCGAAAGAAAGAATGACTGTAAGCTATAGGGAGGAGGAAGACAAGTTCTAATGGTTCTAATGGTTCCTAAGTTCTGGCTCTTCCTATAGCCTCGCTGTTCCATGAGACAGCCTATTATCTTTCCAATAAAGTCTCCTTCCTGCATACATAATTTGGGTTTGATATCCAGCACTTGAAACCAAAATAGTTCTAATATGTAGAAAATAAACTATTTTGAATAATTGTTATAAAAAATAAATAAGAGGGGCACCCAGGTGCCTCAGTAGGTTAAGCATCTGCCTTGGGCTCAGGTCATGATCCCAAGGTCTGGGGATCAAGCCCTGGGTCGAGGCTCCTTGCTCAGTGGGGAGCCGCTTCTCCCTCTGCTGCTCTCCCCCTACTTGTACGTGCTTTCTCTCTTTCTCTATGTCAAATAAATAAATAAAATATTTTTTTTAAAAAGTAAAAGTAAAAGAAATAAAACAATTAAGTGCCTAGCCCACTACCTGGCATATAATATTCACTCAAGAAATGATACCTATTGGGGCACCTGGATGGCTCAGTGGGTTAAAGCCTCTGCCTTCGGCTCGGGTCATGATCTCAGGGTCCTGGGATCGAGCCCCACATTGGGCTCTCTGCTCAGCAGGGAGCATGCTTCCCTTCCTCTCTCTCTGCCTGCCTCTGTGCCTACTTGTGATCTCTGTCAAATAAACAAATAAAATCTTAAAAAAAAAAGAAAGAAATGATACCTATTAACATTATTTAGAAGATGGAGGTAAAAATTCTAAATCAATTAATTAATGAACACAATTTTAATAGTTTACAATATTTTTTTCTTGCAGTTTCAAGATTACTCAAAGGGATTCTTTGGTTTTGGATCTTGAAAGAATTGCAAAATAAGAGAAATGCTCTGATTAAGTTTGCTACATATCACTGTATAAATCTAAGTAACTCATACTTAAATAATCTTAGAGGATAATAAAGTCAATAATCTTAGAGGATAATAAAGTCTCAGATCCAGTAACCCTCCATTTCTTACTTAACTCACTTGTTCAGGGTAAATATATGGAGGAAAATTAGAAAAA
>RCUC01122767.1:0-52625 GCA_003697995.1 Taxidea taxus jeffersonii
ATATAAAATGTTGACTGTTAAATAAAATACTGCAGCATGGTACCCATACTTGTTCACTTCTTAACTGTAGCGGATCCTGAAACATGAAGTATTTTTAAAGGTACAATTGAACTGATTTTCTATAATTACAAAATAGATTTTTCACTGTACAGGAAAGCACTTTTGTATTGACCATCTTACTTACAGTGGAAAATTCAGGTCCAAGCTATGTTTAAAAATCCCCAAAAAGCTTAATAAAACAATCAGATTTCAAGTGAAAATGACAGGTAATAACACCATTTATTTATGCCTAATGCTAAATAAAGCACAATTTTCAAAATCTCCAGCTTACTAATTGACATGGTGGGTAATAACTTACAATCTGAAGTCCCTAGTTAGATAATTTTCAAGAAGGATCATAATATGTCTAACTGTAACATAGGATAGTATACAGTAATTAAGATACCAGTCTAGATTATGATGTAATTTGGCATATTCATAAAGCACCCTCTACTGGCAAGGGAAAATACTGCAACCAAACTCTATTAGACATTCAACGTAGCAGCTGTTAAGAGTCAAAAAAGGTAGTCAGTAAAAGCTGCCTATGGATTCTGAAAGGCTAAGTTAAAGGAGCCATGCTAGAATGAAGGAAGTGCCACATTCACCTAATAAGTTAATAGCATTTTGCAGAGATAACTTGGGTGCTGTGTTCTACCACCACCAGGTAGTATTTAGATCTGCCAAAATATTCTTTGGGGAAAAGATTCTTGTATTATGAAAAAAATATATGGAAAGTAGAACATTTTTCAGAAATATGCCCTACCACCAACTTTGCTGAAACATTCTATTGGGCAAAATCTTTAATTTGGCAAAATATCTTATACTTCAACTTCTTAAGATTTAAACAGACCAGAAATACATACAAGTACAAAGATATTTAGAAAATATCTATTCAATTGGATTTAATCTTTTTGTCTCAGACCAGGTCCTTCTTCAGAAGCCATACCGGTGAAGTGAGCAGTACAAGTACTAAAACTGGAATGATACAGTGAAGATAAGCATGGTCCGTGCACAAGAATTATGTACAAATTCTTCAAGTGTCCTATATTTTTTAACAATCCTATAAGAAAACCATTTGGAAACTGAAAGGAAAAAAAAAGTTTCATGGCACTCAGAGAAAAAAAAAGTTCCAAGTCACAATTAATAAAAGAGAGAACAGAGACCCAATGTACATGGAGTATTAGGGACAGAAGAAGATGACACCCACTGTCCTCAGTCTCAGTGCACTGCTTGTTCCATTATTTCTCCCTGAGGATCACAATCACTCAACATATAAAATATAGCCTCAGACATCTTTTCCATCTAACTATCTCACGTGTTTGTAGATTAATCCATGGCACGTGGTTAGAGCTATCAGATTGAATATCATATGAATTTTAATGTCTGTCAGATTACTTTGGAATATAGCAATATACAAATAAAAAGATAAATTAATTCTGTAAACCACAAGAAAAGTAAAATTTTATATTCACTAGTACCATCGCTTTTCTTCTTCGGTATTAAATCACTCAAAGAAAATATTATATGTTCTTAGATATTCTGACTAAACAATAGGTGAAATTATAAAATAATCATTTGTCTTTGTTGTTACAATATAAGACAATATGATATGAATTTTTCTAGACTTTGCTATAATAAAAACAAAAATTGCAATTCTACTTTAGTTCTATTCTATTGTAAATTCTATTAATGAGGACTACTGTTGTTAGGGTTAATAACTACAGTGTATTTTTCAGGTTAAATTTCCACATAAAAAGAGTAACTTAGTAAGTTCTATGCTTATTACAAAATGTATTAAATTTATTTTCTGCAAATGTAACAAGAGCATCTACAAAACCGTAACTACACTTTATACTATTTTAGTTTTGCTATATTCAGGTAAGTCTGATTTTTGACTTTCAAAAACCTTCAAAAACATTCAGGAACACATTTTTTATGATGGTAGAAGATGTATGAGAAATTAATACAACCGAACAACTCAAAATTTATTTTTGCAAGAGCTTACTTTTCTGCATTATAGGCCTTGCATTTTAGAATATGTTAGTATATAAATTAAAGACAAAGTTCTGTCTCTATAAATATAAAAAATCAACTAAAAATTTTCATGGCAAAAAAAAAATTTCATGACAGACACTATAAATGACTAAAAGATCTTACACTCTATTGAGCATTAATCTTTATTTTACTGACCTTTCTATGTTCCTGCAGGCTTGATGCCGAAGAACACTTTTTATTGCACACTGAACATATGAGCTTTTTCTTAGGATCTCCTAAAATGGAAAATAAAATGCTGTCATGATTTAAATGAGAATATTAGAAGGAGCATCAGATACAATGTTTCTAGGTGATACATAATTTCTAAACAGGTATTTCATCTTCTTAACTTAGAATTTCAAAACTTTCAGTGTTATAGTTATATCCATTAAGCTGCATTTTAAACCCTTTCTTTTTAAATTTGAAAAATATTCAGCATGACAGACCACTTCCTACATAAATAAAATAGTCTTTCACCTTTCCATAAACTAATGTAAAATTCTTAAAAGCAGGCTTATATGGAAAATTGTACTTGAAATTAATCAAATGAGTTTATAAAAAAACTTATGAGATTTATTAACTCATAAGTTGATTTTGCTACGTGCTTTAAATTTTAACAGAATATTTCATTTAATCATATGGATTTTTTAAGATGGAATTCATAGATTATTCTTTCCAGCACTAGATTCCTGCAAAATCTATGAACATATACCTTCTCATATTAATATTAAAAACCAGAAAATAAAATCAAGTACAATAAAACATACTGGCATTCATATTAATCTACAAATCAAAACAAGCCCAATTTTGTTTTCCTACATAGTGATTATAGTAGTTCATTTCATATTTCAAATTTCACAGTGGTTATAGAAATGAAGACTCAATAAAACATTTTTTCAAATATGATGTAATGATAGTACCATCTGCACTACCACAAATAACTGGAGTGGTTTTTTTAAACATTTAATTAATTAATTTCAAATATACAAAAAGTAAAAAATGATATGAGGAACCACCATGTACCCATCACCTGGCCCCAACAATGACAAATCCGAGGCTACTCCTGCCTCAACTACAATTCCATCTCCTCCCCCATTTATCTATTATTTTGGGAAAAAAAAAATTTTTAAGTTTTACAGAATGATTTTATCATCCAACTGTGTTTATGAAAGAAAAACACTTTCAGAAAAAGAAAAAATATGAATTTTGGTCTTATCCTTCAAGTTATTTAAAAAATAATAGCACTATTTTTAGCATGCTGAATATTATAGCCAAGAAAATTTTTCTTAGTAATTGACAAGTAATTTGGCTACTGAGGGAGAAAATTCTCACAAACAAAATCAGTATTCTCTGTACATATAGACTGAATACATGAAGGTTGACTGAGACAGAATATTCCTTCTTTTCCAGCTCCGACTAGCTGGCATTTCCCTCCTTCAATCCATAATCTTTTATTGCTCTGCTGATCCCTCAAACCAGCTGCCCCTTGAGACTAGACCCTATCCTTTCCAAACAGGTAGGTCAGAGGCTGAGGGAGAGAAGAGAAAAAGAAGTGAGACATCCCCAACCATACCTCTTACTTTACTTTCATCTTTCTGCCACTGTCCCTCCAGCTGGAATCGTAGGCAGTACACCATACCCTCATCCCTACCCTTCAACCTTTCCTTTCCTCCTCATGTCTTCTATTCTTCATCCTAGGACTAGAATCCCAGTTATTTTGAGAAAAAAAAAAATTTAAAGCTTATGACAATTTGCCTGAGAGTACAGACAAATGTTATCTCTCATAAATACAAAACCTCTTGGTTTTAGTATCCACAGAATCTAAACAGAAGAAAAAAATGGAAGTGGGTTAAGGAAGTCCAGCCTTTCTATGTTTCCTCTTGGGTAACTGTGAAGGTCCTCACCACTCTATCAGCTTCCCTAGGTTGAAGGACAAGAGCATCTACAAAACCGTAACTACACTTTATACTATTTTAGTTTTGCTATATTCAGGTAAGTCTGATTTTTGACTTTCAAAAACCTTCAAAAACATTCAGGAACACATTTTTTATGATGGTAGAAGATGTATGAGAAATTAATACAACCATACTGAATACATAGTCACCTAAGTACTGTGAGTTTCAGTACAATATGGGTTAGGTATGCTGCCAGGCATTCTACAATCATGTGTATGAACAATGCTTTGCTTTGCTACTCTGAATGTGGAAAATTCTTCTTCCAAATATTTGTGTATCACACAAAAGAAAGGGGAGAAGCGAAAGAGGGGCTATGAATGAGACCTATTGTGTACTGATTCCAACAAAAGGAACATATAGTAACCTCTGACTAATAATAGTATGTTCCATATTTTGTAAGTTTCCACAACATAGAAATATAAAAAAAAACTCCTCTTATAAATTATTTCCTACAAAGTCAACATGAATTTCCAGAATTAGTAATATTATAATATCCAAGGCCAATTACAAGAAGCCTCAAAGAAATTATGCTTATAGCACAGCTTGAAGACCACATGCCCAATGACAAGAATGCAAGTTTCCAAAGTTTCAGTATACATCTGGTTTTTTACTTAGTTCAGCAAAGTTAACTTTAAAAATGACATGAAAGATTTGTTATAATACATTGCAGACAAAGATGGAGAAAATTAAGAACAGCATTTTAAACATAACAGCTTTAAAAAAAAAAACAACTACGAAGACAGGTCTATCAAAAAGTTATGCCTGCTTTTTGTAAGCATAGGGAAGGCCCAAGTATAATGAATTCAGAAAAATGCCATCTTCCCTAAATCACCCATATATTCTTCAAAAGAAAAAAAAAAAGTCAGAACACTGTAAAGTCCTACTGAAAGCATCCTGAAGCTGTATTTTGCAAGCCATCCTTTCTACCACTTAGAACTTCCATACAGAGCTCAGCTTATTATGAGGCCCACATAGGCATGCCAAGTGGGAGCCAGTAGTCACACTCATACTCGCTTCTATATAACTTTAACATTAAAGGAGATACTTTTTGGACAATGAACAGAGGATATGGAGGCTGAGTACTGATTATCCTGTTCTCACACATGTGAGAATAAACAAGACAGGAGAAGAGAAATCCACTTTCTCCATATCCAGAAAGCCATCTTTCCACACATTTCCCAGAAGCCAAGGGCAAATGTAAACACATGAGAGAAGTGTAGGTACAGACGGATATGAGGAGTTCCATGGAGGTCGGCCTCCTTTAAGGAAAAGACACTGAGGAAGCGAAAAGTTAACTCTGACGATGCAGCCATCTGTTCAACTCAGCGCCATAGATTTGGTCCCTGAGCCAAAATACATTTACCATGTGCTAAACAGATATAATCTAACTGACAGTCAAATGTTGTCTTTGTTTTATTGTTTAGCTGCCCATTAGAAGGCATTCAAATAGTATCTGCTTTATTAATCCAAATACATTCAATTCCCATGTCAAAATGCAGTAATTTTCTCCAATACAGAAGAAATATAAATTTAAAAAATGGAATTTTACTGTAAAAATATTAAGGCATGAGAGCATTATGCAATAGTTTTAAAATATGTTTCCGTAAAGAGAAATTTCATATTTCACCTGTAAACTGTTACTTAAAAATATTAATTAATACACCTGCCTACCAAGCTCCAGTAGGTTCTAGCTTAGGTTTCCAGCTGTGATTACTTTAGACATAGGAAAAATGACAAATACTGCCGAAATCAACTTGAACAAGGAACAGTGTTCAGTGAAAGAAAAAAGTCCCCTGCCAGAGCTCCACATCTGTGTGAGTCCGATGGAAAAGCAAGCTCTCTCTGAGACAAGAATTAAAAACAGATCGCTGCAGACTGGGGAGAGAAGGCCCCTTTAAGAATGACCCTGCAGGGACTTCTCACCAGCATGGACATTTTCCTGGTGTCTTCGGAGAGCATCCCTGCTCTTCAGCCTCTTCCCACAGCTGTCGGCCTTGCACACAAACCGGGCATCTCCCCTGCAGGTCTCCTGGTGCTGCTCAAAACTGCAAGACAACCAGGCAAGGTGAAAAGGGAGAAGAGATGGTGAAGCCATACCTAACTAATTCTTATATCATGGCCAAGCTTTTGCAACGAGAGCTCTCTAGCAGAGTTTCTGGGTCATTTCATGCACTACCTGGGCAGGTAAAAAGGAAACACTTAAATTCCCACTGCAGTCTCGTGATACTAAGTCACTACAAAAAGCATGGAAAGCACGCATGCTAAAAATGATCCACAATTAAGTAACAGCCATCTGAGAACTCAAGACACAAAACCTCGATGCTGAACTGAAGGAAGAATTGCAAACGGAGCACTGAAAACTTCGTGAAGAATCCTTCAGACTGCTTTTCGCCGTGCACTGAAGAACACTGAGGGAAGACAGAAAAAGAAAGAAAGAAACAAAAAAAAATAAATAAAAACTGGAAGTGTAAGACAAAATGTTACGAAAATCTCTCTTCTTTAAACAAAATCATGTTTGTGATCTCTGTTTTCATTCTGTCTTTTGCCCTGTAAAATTTTTATCAGTACCTCATTTAACTGTAAGACCCAGCTCAGCAAAAGTATATTTGGTATAAATTCAATAAAAGCTAATCGGACTGAAGTTTTAGTCTATTTACTAAAAAGTATATAGCCCATGCTTTTTTTTTTTTCCACAAGCCTATAACAGAATTTCCAAATGTTTAATCTACTGCTATTATAAAAGTTCTTTTAAGTTTTCAGCAGAAATTCTTCATTGCAAATTTCATAAGCTACGCGGATGCATGTAATATGTGAAAATTATCTTAATATAAAATATAGCACGCTTCAGAATTTTATTTTAATGAATAAAAAAACAAAGTAGTAAGTCTCTATTAAAGATTTCTTGCTCACGGGCACCTGGGTGGCTCAGTGGGTTAAAGCCTCTGCCTTCAGCTCAGGTCATGATCTCAGGGTCCTGGGATCGAGCCCCACATCAGGCTCTCTGCTCAGCAGGGAGCCCACTTCCCCCTCTCTCTCTGCCTTCCTCTCTGACTACTTATGATCTCTGTCTGTCAAATAAATAAATAAAATCTTTTAAAAAAATTTTCTTGCTCATATACAAAGTGACATTCTTAAAATAAAAATACATGTATCTACCTTTCACTTTTAATAATGAGTATAAAATATTTAAGTAAAAAGCCAATATGCTATTAATATAAAGTCAAACTAATAAAGGATGCAGAGCAATGTGTGGGATCATTTAATGCATCTTTTTTTCTTTAAGATTTTATTTATTTACTTGACAGACAGAGATCACAAGTAGGCAGAGAGGCAGGCAGAGAGAGAGGGGGAAGCGGGCTCCCTGCTGAGCAGAGAGCCCAATGTGAGGCTCCATCCCAGGACCCTGGGATCATGACCTGAGCCGAAGGCAGAGGCTTTAACCCACTGGGCCACCCAGTCGCCCCATTTAATGCATCTTAATGTCATATCCTATACCTATTCATCTTTAAATTGTTCCTCGTAAGTTGTCATAAAATAAACAGTGCTTCTTTTCCAAAATGTCCGTTTCCTTGATACTCTGAACTCTCTCCATTTCTTAAACTTTTCTTTTACTGATTTCTGAGAAGATCAAACATAGACAACTGAAACATGATCTGTAACCTCAGAGCACTAACTAAATTAATCATAACTGAATTTCAGCTTAGTAAACCAATGAGCCTGATATTTAATGGCAAGTAATTAAATGGACAGACTTATTAGCATAAACAATGCTCACTTGTTGAAGTTCATAATCAGAATGTTTCAAATCAACATATTATACTAAGATAAGTTAATGACAATGACAACATAGAATGTTTACTATCTTCCTCCTTCCCTATCTCTTTCTCACATGCACACACACACACACACGCACAAGTTAGAAACTGTAAAACAAATCAAATGGAATAGTTAAAGAAGTATTAGCTTATAATTTTGATATTTTTGCTATACGCACTGTCTTTGCAAAGCCTGCTTAACTGGGAATTTCTTCCCACAGTTCTTGCACTTAAATTCTTTCTCCTCAGTAGGTTTCTGGTGCAATGTCTGAAGATGCTCAGCAAGAATTTCCTCACTGGTAAAACTCGAGTCACACTGGGGACAAGCATAGTCCTCTTTACAGCCAAGGCAATCTGCACATTGACAAGGAAACAGATTTATAAGACAAAAATTAAGAGCCAAGAATTGCTCAATTTTAGCTTCATTTTAAAATCAAAATTGTGTTTAATAGTATCAGAATAGTAAATGCTTATCTCTGAGTATTAATAATATTGTCCATGAAAAATAATAGGAAGTATTACTAGAGAGAAATACATTATCATTTAATTCCTTTCTCTTGTTTGAGAAAATTAATACAAAATCAAAGTCAATTGTTAATTTACCCTATGATATTCACTTTTCATATCAAAGAGTTATTACAAACGTTGAATGAGAAAGCAAAAATTTTCAAAGAGACAGGTCATCTTGAGTTCACTGAGTGCACAAGGAGAAAAAAATCCAACCAAGGCAAACTACATGGAATCACCAAGGGGAATCTCACATACATGTGAAAAAGACCAAGGTCATAAAAACAGCACTCATTACAGTAAATGTAGTGAGGCTTCACTGCATCTCTGGCTTGTCAGTCCCTATGGACCGTCACAGATCCACCCAAACTTCTCAAAGTACACTATTTACATTACAGATTCTTTTCTGTATTAAAATTTTATTAAATAAAATGAGATTTAGAAAATTTAGAAAATTTAGAAAATGTGAAGAAAATAAAAGTGACCAAGAATCCCATAAGGAAGAGACAACCACTTAATATAGTCTCAAGTCTGATTTGTCTTTTGTCCATTCATATCTTCTGCACAGTCTGATAATTACATTTATCTCCTGCACAGTCTATTAATTACATTCATGAGCATACTTTTTATGCACTTTTGTCTGCTGCTCTTTTTTTTTCCATTCAACATTTTCTCAAAAAAAATAGGGTACCATATTATTTAACTAAACTCTTCATGATTTGACATTTGAGTGGATTATTTGTTTCTTTTGTGTTGTGGGTTTGTTGTTCTATGTTCTGGGTTTTTACTGGGGGAGTTGCTTTTATTAATAAAAACTGATTTCTAAAATAAAAATAGCAATAATATTAATAATGTACCTGATTCATACGTTTTAAGTCTCTTTAAGTTTCTGTTGATTATTTTACCTGATTCATATGTTTTAAGTCTCTTTAAGTTTCTGTTGATTATTTTACAAAAGTAATGGAATTTGGTATTTGTTAACTGAAGAAAAATGAGAATGATAATAAATAAGCAGGAGACTCATTTTTAAGCTAAAATAGCAGACACAGTAATAACATGCCTGAGGGGGGTGACATTAAAAAAAGTAAATACTAGGGGTGCCTGAGTGGCTCAGTGGGTTAAGCCTCTGCCTTCGGCTCAGGTCATGATCTCAGGGTTCTGGGATCGAGCCCTGCATCGAGCTCTCTGCTCGGCAGGGAGCCTGCTTCCCCCCTCTCTCTGCCTGCCTCTCTGCCTGCTTGTGATCTCTCTCTCTGTGTCAAATAAATAAATAAAATCTTTTAAAAAAAAAAAGTAAATACTAAAAGTACATCATAGGGAATAGTCAGTAATATTGTAAGTCACATAAATAAATAAATACCCCTCAAAAAGAAAACAGAATAATACAGAAATAGTCACCATCACCCAAAGTCTGAAATGCAAAACAGCAAAATGCATATTTGAAAGACAGAACAGAAACCCTGTCCTCATCTTCCCCTTACATAATACAACTAAAATAAGGAAACACAAGCATACGCTGGCAATGCTGGGAATCCTTAAACTTTCTCAGCCAGTAACATACAGTTAGAATGGGAAATTCATCTGAAAGACATTACGACCATGGTGACTAAAGAAACTAGTGTCACTTCTAACACTTTAGTGTTACTAAAGAAACTAGGGTCACTTCGGCTTTGCTAAACAAAATGGAAAAATACCCTCTGGTAAATTTAAGCCCATTACAAAATGTGAATACCTATAACATCATTCATATTTCTTTCAAACCCCAGCAGGAGTAAAACATAACAAACAAGTCCCAATAATAATTGATTATTCCCCAGCAGATGGCAAACAAGCGACATCTCCGGATTGCAGGCCTGATGTCAGACCTACAGTCCACACACTCCTTTTGGTTATCCAGTTGAAACAACCTAACAGTCCTGCAGGCCTCTACAGTCAGAACAGAAAGAGATTTCCAGAAGCTCCAGATTCTCCAAGGATCTCTAACAAGAGGGAGGCCAAGGAATAATTCAGAGGGTCTATCTAGCGGTGCCCTCTGGACACCTCTGCTCTCACCCTTTCCCATGTGCAGACGAGAACGTAATGTCTCCAAGAGTTAGTGACTTGCTCAATTACAAGAGTGACTAGTGGCAGATTCAGGGCTGGAGTACAAAATTCCTCATTACTCGCCACCCCGATGTACCAGGGAGAGCAGCGAGAGCCAGGAGCCCGCACTGACCTTAGCAGTCCTGCAGGGTACATCTATCACCCACACCCTGCATTCTCCTCCTGCTGGAAAAAAGATGGGCTTACAGCCGGATATCCCGAGAGTAGTTCTAACCACAACTATTTTGAAGACACCCTGTGATAATGCAACTATAATTCACCCATAGTTCAAACCGTATTTCTCCTACAACTTCCATTCTCTCAGATCACCAGTTAGAGGCAATACCTTTTCTGCCAGCTGTTGATTGTCCTTTAGAATTTTTAACTTCCCCTTCTTTGATCATTGTCATAATTTGCTGTTCTTCCTCATCGGCCTCCATGTCACTGTCCAGGTAGCCAATCAGCAGCTCTGTATCTGTTTCTATATCTTCAATTGCCAAATAGAAAATGTTTTCTCCTTCCTGAGACAAAATTAAAAAAATATGCTGATGTATGACAAATAATTTTAAAAATGTTGATCCACTCATTTGTTTCTAATAGTAATGAAGAAATCATTTTAAGGTACATTGAGTAGCATGTGCCCTTTTTTAATATCTCCAACTGATCTAGATACTGAAAAAGGAAACTGACAACATTCAGTTACCTGGCAAATGAAATACAAATATATATTACAGATAGTGACATTTATAGATATCAAATGAAAGGCTATTTATATTTCTGAAAGTGAATTTCACATTGTTAATTTGCCTAATGCAGTAACACCTTGTGGAGGTCCATAAATGCAGTAAGAAGAAATTTGTTAATTAATGGTGTCATTTCTGTGCCTAGAGAACAATGTGCTATCAATGACATAATTATGATTAATATTAAATCCAAAACTGGAAGGAAAAAAATTACAATTTATAATATAAGCCAGAGGAACAGCAAATGAACCCTAAAAGAACTTCCAAAAAACGTAGACCAGTAATAGAAAAAAACAGGTACCTGAGAGGTTCAAAGAATTGACTGACTAAATTCCACTAAAATGACAGGAGAGCAGAAAAGAAAGGAAGTTCTGCTATCGATACATCATTTTTTTTTCAAAATTCTAGATTAGAAATCAGGGTTGAAATGATAGATAACTATTCAGAAGGAATTTCAACCCATAACAGACACAAGAAAAATGTTACAAAGAACCTACTTCCCAAGGAAACCCCAGAGAAACTTTACACTTGGAATGAACTGGTACAAAAAGCCCCTCTGGGCCTTCGGCCAATCACCAGGGAGGCCAGAACTGGGGCTGCCTAGCTCGCTGTCCCCAGGAGAAACACCCAGAATTGCTGTCTTTTACATAGTTGAGGATTTGTTCTGGGAGGGCTCCTAGTTTGGCTGCTGAGGATAAAGAGAAGGAAAGCATAGCCTGAATTTATTGAACCTTGGTGGTAGGCAAGGGGAGGGAAGGACCAGGACAATACGCTCCACCAAGGAGTGAAATTCAATAACGGAGAGAACAAAGAACAAAGCCTTCCCTCTGTTGGCATTATCACCACACTCTTGTTAAGGAGGAAGAGACAAGAGGAGGAAGAGGTAAGGTGAATGGGAGAAGGAAGAGGAGAGGGAGAAGAACGTGTAAGACGTGTATGTGTGTGTGTATGTATTTTTACATAAGCAGAACCCTCATGAAAAGTTGGGAAAAATATGCATCAAACTGTTACATGGTTATCGTTTGGAGGCTGAGAGGAAAAGTAGTCTATATTTAATACTGTTTCATGTTTTTTTGTTTTGGTTTTTACAATGAAAAGAAACTTTGTAATTTTTAAAACACTATATATTAGAAAATCCCATGCAAGAAATGGAAATGATGATTACATTCATCATTTCTGGTCAAGAAAGGCTTGATGCAAAAGTTTGAGTTATTGAACAAATCTAACCATCAGCTACAGTTAATTAAAAGATGTTTCTATAATATTTAGACCATCCTTGGAAGTTTTTTGAATTTCAAACCTGCAGAAACTATAAAAAAGTTATTTCTGATTAAGAACACAATTAACTTCTATACAATTCTTACTCTTTGTGCAATAAAAATAAACAAAAAACAACGTAGACACTCAACAAAAGAGAGTTATTTTTTTAAATTAACTCAGAAGTGGCAATTTCCAGAATTTGGAAACCACTTGCCAAGAGTTACCCAAGGCAACAAATGAAGATTTCAGAATACAATCATAAATTTTAGTGCTTATCTGATCAATAGACAAGAAATTTAATTGAACCATCTTTCCAGAATATTAATCATCAATTTTGTGATGGCCTTCATAGCACCAAGAAAAGATAATGTTTTTAAATTTTAAAACATGATAACATTCACTTAAACTGCAATCATAAGACACAGCATGCCTATTTAGGAACTCCATAATTTAAAAAAAATTAATATGCCAGTTAAAACGTCAACTTAATAAAAGTAATAGCATTATAACCACCAAGGGCCAACTACATATTTTGTCTGTATGCCAAGATGTGATACAAAGAGGTATTACATTACAGGTATTATCATTACAGGTATTACTCCAATCTATTTATTTTATAGAAATATATAGATACCTTTCTATGTATAATTCCTACCACTACCCAGTCCAAGAATCTCTTCTTTTCATTTGCTACCATAATAGTTTTAAGAAGTATCCTCTTAGATTGCTTCCTTCCCTACACTTCACTAATTTAATCGCATAATAACAACACTTCATTAATATTGTTCTCCTTCTTTAAAGGTTTCCATTGCCAGAACCTGCCAGATTCCTAATCACTGGAACTCTCTTGAGCTCTTAGGGCATATTCCTCACCTGTAGGCTCACTCCCAAGCCCAATTCCATGTCCACTGGCAAGAAGGATTTAAAAAGCTTTGACCCAAAGTCCTGGGACAGCATCAACTCCTTGTTGTCATTAGCCTGGCTCTGACCTTGAGTTTCAGCTTTGATGACTATTCTAATATTCAGATTCTGAAATTTACTTCTTCTTATAGTCATCATTTCTGGTCATTGGGTTTGTGGCTTATTCCCCCGAACATAGTTCCCTCCATAAGAAAATCGCTCCTTACATTTACATGTTAGGGTTTAGCACCTTCCTGGACTCTGCTTGGGGTCTGAGGTCCTGCATATGGTTCCTGTTATGGGGTCCTGGTGATTTTGCTGAAAAAGGCTGAGCTGGGGGCACCAGGATGGCTCAGTCGGTTGAGCGTCAGATTCTTGGCTTCCACTCGGGTCACAATCTGAGGTCTCGGATTGAGCCCCCAGGTAGGGCTTTACACTCAGCACAAAGTCTGCTTGTCCCTTTCCCTCCTCCTCTGCTCCTCCCCCTACTCGTGTTTTCTCTCTCAAATAAATAAATAAAATATTTTTAAAAATGCTTTGGCTGAAAGAAGGCTGTTCAACATGATTATCTGTTCAAAAGCAAATATTCCTTTTTTTAAAAAATATTTATTTATTCTAGAGGAAGACAGAGAGTGTGTGTGTGAGCACAAGTAGGGGAGGAACAGAGAATAGAGGGGGAGAGAACCTTCAAACAGAATCTACATTGAGCTCACAGCCCCACAGGATGGAAAGCCAATCTCACAACCTGAGATCATGATGTGAGCCAAACCAAGAGTCCCACACGTTACGAACTGAGCCACTCAGGTACCTCAAAAGCAAATATTCCTCAGCCAGTGGTTTTCATTGTGTTGGTGATCAGGATACAACACAGAGTGAGTGGTGTTACAATTGTTATCCATCTCCTGTATTACTGCCCATCGTTCTGAATTTTTTGTTTCTTAATCTTGTTTCATTTTGCTTTATTTTTGTATATCATTTTCAGCTAATTATTTGAATTGCAAGCTGTTTGTAGCATCAAAAAGCTGCAGTAGATTAAATGTCCAACAGAAGTTGGAATAAATTAAATACCTAGCAATTGGTTTTAAAATTTACCAAATGTAATTTTTATGGGAAAAAATATATACTTATACATACATACATACATACATATATATACATATATACATACACACATACATACATACGTACAATGTGTCCTCACAATGAAAAAGATATAAACAAACATATTAACGGAGCTTATCTCTAAGTAGGGATAATTTTAAGTATTTTGCAGAGTCTTCTGATAGTCTTCTGCCGAATTAACAGGTGTTACAATAAATAATAAACAGACCTGGTTCTTGATACCCTGAAGTTGTACCTCATAGGGACTAAACAGCACAGGCTTTGGGCTGACCAGGGTTCAAAGTCTCAAACCACCAGTTTCTTCATTTGCAAGATGAAGAAAATTAACAATACTTATCTCACAGTCTGGTTGGTTGTAAGAATTAAAAGAATATTTGTAAAATCGGGTAAGGTGCTTGGCATATGGTAAGCATTCATGAATGGCAGCTCTGCTATTATTATTATATTGTTGTTGTTTCATTATGATATAAAACTTGAAAGTGGTTAAAATAGTCTTTTTTTCTCAAAATTTGTTTCAACCCAACTGCCACATAAAGTTGCTATGACAATGCTGCTTTTGACTAAATTTCATTTGGCCAAATTGCTCTCAGCCAAAATATAATTCAATTCCATTGACTGCCTACCAGAGCTCTGAATTACTTTGGATTTCTGGTTGTCACGCTCTGTTCTCTTGTTAACACACTAATGCGTCACTCTGGTTTGGGCCTTCGATCCCAGTCACCCGTCTGAACGATTCCTAACGTGACCAACCATCTGCTTTGCTTGCAACTGAGGGGTTTCCTAGGACATGGGGCTTTCACAGTTAAAACTGAAAGAGTACTGGGCAAACCAGGACAGTTGGGTCACCCTAACTAAACCCGTCATATTCTCCAAAACCACATTCTGAACTCTACTTAAGATTTCCTACCAATAATATTGACTGGGTCCATCCCCCAATCTCCAGTCCCATCTGAGGGTTTTCAACATATAGAACGAGTCATATCTCCAAATATGGCTCCAAAGTCTTATCAAATAGGCTCCCATAATCTGAACCTACTTTGTCCTCTCATCTTCAACTATCCTTCAAATGAAACTGTGTCCTATTCTTCAGACCAACTGGTATACTTTCTCTCAGCAAACACTGGCCTCATTCCTGCCTTAGTACAATTGCAAAAACACCACTTGGCCTCCCTGCTACAACTCCTTAGCATTGTCTGAGGCACAGACCATTTTCGTCCTTCTCCATGAAACCTTCTCTAATCTACTAAATGCATGTAGATTGCATGTAGATTCCAGGGGTTTTCTCTATATGAAATGCTTTAACTTTATTGGACATTTATAATTTATTTCTGTGGGCTTCATTTAATTCATATGATCAGGAAATTCTAATATGTGTTGATGTTATCTTCCCAAAGATAATTTCCTCAAGGCAGCAAACAAGAATCACCATATGTCGCTCACAGCATAAGCTGTACTCATAACAGTTGCTCAACATTTTACAAATAATGAAAAGTACAAAAGAATACTAAAATGCTTGTGTCTATGGAAGAAAAGCACTTATTAGTAAAATGTTTGCAGATACCTTCCTTTATGTGCCTTTGGTGGTAGGCTATTACAATAAGCCAGATCACAGATAGTGGTGACTTGGGAGGATGATGGCAGAGAAATAACGGAGATGATGACAAGTATTAAGTATGATCTGAAGAGAAAGCAGATGCTATTTCCTGACAGAATGTACATGCAGTATGAGAGTAGAAGGGTCGAAGATGAATCCGCGGTGTTGCAGTTTTCCCTCAAGCATTCACAGATGTTACTCTATTTAATAACAATTCTTCTTAGGGTCCAAAATAAAACACCAACTTTAGATTTGTGTTTTGAATCTGTATCTTCTCTCTAGATGTAAATATATTTTCACGTGGTCCTTCACTCAGGTGCCCAAGAATATTACCCAATTCAACCATTTTTTTAAAGTCTGTATTTATTTTTTGAGACAGAGAGAAAGAGCGAGAGAGAGAGAGAGAGTAAGGGAGAACAAGCTGGAGGAGGGGCAAAGGGAGAGGGGACGCCAGGCTCCCCGCTAAGCAGAGAGCCGGATTGCAGAACTCCATCCCAGGACCGTGGGATAAACTGAGCTGAAGGCAGACGCTTAACTGACTGAGCCACCCAAGCATCCCCAGTGCAGCCATTTTTATTTTTTTTTAATATTTTATTTATTTATTTCACAGATAGAGATCACAAGTAGGCAGAGAGGCAGGCAGAGAGAGAGGGGGAAGCAGGCTCCCTGCTGAGCAGAGAGCCCGATTCAGGGCTCGATCCCAGGACCCTGGGATCATGACCTGAGCCGAAGGCAGAGGCTTTAACCCACTAAGCCACCGAGGGGCCCCCAATGCAGCCATTTTTAAAGTTAATTACGTTCTTCAACAAATCTGCAAAGTAACAGTCGTTCATAATTCCCAATTGAAAAAAAAAATTTTAGGTTGTAAACAAAGTACTTTCAAAGCTCTTTCTTTGGACAGAAACAATCCACTCAGATAAGTAAGTATGAGAGAATGTTGATCTATTTCTCTGAATGATACTGAAAAAAAAATAATGTGGCTTAGATTTTATTAGAGTCATCATTTTGGTAACATCACATACGGAACTCAGATTTAGAGACAAACTTACACACACAAGAGCTTCTCTGAATATCTTCATTGTCAGGGTTTTTAAAACAAACTTAGGTAATGAAGATAAACCAATCCAGAAAAAAGGTAGTAGTAACCTGGCCGGATGATTCAACAGGAAAGCTGGAGATGGTGCCAGGTGGTAGAGCTGTTACAAAGCATTCTCTTGAGCCAGGTGCTCCACCAAAATCCTAATGCACCAAAATAACCATTTCTGAATTCATAAAGTACAGAAGGGCAGCCATATAAATACTGTTATATTCAACTGTCATGTAGTCTGAATGAGTAACTGTATGGATATGGTCTTAAAAACAAATACTACCATCAATGTCATTATCTCTTTCCATACTAGTAACCCACTCTTAGCCCACTGGGTGTCTCAGCACACCGGTTGGGAAGTTCCATCACAGTAATGAGCCCAGGGGTGATGAAATGAGCCTCTATGCCAGAGTGAAAACTCAGGTCTAGAGAGGAACATGAAGATGCAGTCTTTAGACTTTAGGGCTTTAGAATCAGACTACAAACTGACACTACTCTGTCACTTTCTGCCTATGTAGGCATCCTTCCTTATCCCTATGGGCCTCAACTGCCTCATCCATAAAGCAGAAAAAATAAATTTATTTATGCCTTGGATCTTACTGCTAATTTCTGGTAAGTGGCTAAGAACACATAAGAGAAAAAATACCTCACAGTAAAGCACTTTGTAGTTTGCAGTTTTCTAAAGATTTCAATTACTTTATTTCATCAGATTTTCAAAGTAACCTTGTAAGATATAGATGGAAATGTCAAGTGAATTTCCTAGGACATTGGACAAAGAGATTCTACTTTGGAATCATATAAACCTGACTTGGGATTCTTATTAGCAATGTATCCTTAGGCAAGGTTATCTTATTAACTTCATTTAATTACCTTATCTATAAAATGGGATCAATAGCACCTACCTAAAAGATTAAAAAATAAGGAGTATGTGAAGTAAGCGTGATAGACAGTAGGCACCTAAAAGATGGTCGGCATCAGGGTCCATCTCCCAGAAGAACTCCTCCAAACAGTGCACATTTTACAAATGGGAAAGTTGAGGCTCATAGATGATAAATAAATTGCAAAACTCACACTTAGTAAATTCTAGAGCCAGTCTAGAACTAGAATTGTGAGAACTGGCATGATGAGGTCAGGAGTGAAATGGAATTAGTTAATCATTATAGCTACAATTTCAATTTCACTGGATAAAATATTTCCTAAAGGAGCCTAAATAACCCAATGCATTTAAGAGCTAAAGGGAGTTTGTCTTCACATAATTTTTTAAAATTTTTTTGCTTACTTTTCAATGGCTCACACAATAATTTCCTTTTTTACGAAAAGGTCAGACACTTATTATTTACTATGTTGCCTCAATCTCATGCACAGGAAAAACTTAAATCCTGTTATGTAGATCTGACACTAATATACTCTTAAAAGAGCCACTTATATGTCATCTACAATAAGAACCCTTAATTAGGAGTCAAGATGGTTCTTCTGGCTTTGGCTTTCTCACTTGGGCCCTCTCGCCTTCGGCGAGTCTCTTACCATCTTTGAAACTCTTTTACTTCATCTGCAAAAGGATGGAGGCAGACTTCATTATCTTATCCCTTCCAGAGCTAGATTCAATCACAAGTGAAATAACTTCTTTTTGAAGGGCTAGTTAACAAAGCTAAAGAGAGAAACATGCATACAGAATGATGTGATCATTGCTGTCCCTCTCAGACTTCACCCTATGAAGAGGAATGCTGGTATGGAATTAAGAGTGGAAGGCTGGGTACACAACCTTGTAAGACTGGGGGAGGGGGCTTCTCTGAAATTACACAGAATAATGAAAGCCACCACTTAAGAGATTTTCTCAATGTGACTGCTTCTGTATTGTGGCAGTAGCTAGGACCAAATAAACTCACAATGCCTTCCAGTCTAATTCCTTTTGATTCTATCATTTTCACAAAACATTTACTCCTGGATATACAGGTGTACCTACTCTTCAAATTTCCTATCTCCTTCCAATATCCAAAATCTCAAAAACCTCAACTTTCTTTGACAATTTGCCCACGGTCCCTTCTCAAGTACCATGCCCCACTAGGAAAGATTTCATGAACTCATGCATTTGAGGTTCAGAACTGCTATTTCAAAACAACAAAAGTAAATGACTCTTGTTTTGCAAGGAAATGTCATCCCCACTGTGTGCAAATAAATAAAACTCTAGAAGAGGCCAAGCGTGATTCGGTGTTCCAGCTGCGCCTCTCTGTGACTTAACTTGGTTTCTGTTTACTTGTTAGCAGACTGTTGTGCACATGTGGATGATGTAAGAAAAAATCGTGACTGTGAAACTGGCAAAGACACAATTCAGTGTATTAAAAAGGTAGTAAGTAGTGAGAATTCAGATTCTCCAGCTAAAATGACTAATGACTAATCAACACAATAGGAAATCAACTTCAAAATTCTAGAGGTTACAAACTGAAACTCTACCAGTGTGGATGAAAAAAAAAGTTTGGACTCCTACTTAGTTATCGATAGAAGCAGGAGACAAGTGACAAAGGTGGAGAAAAGAAAATGTAATGAAATAGGAAGAATTCCATATTTACTATCCTCTCACTTAATTCTTCTTTACAAAAACTCTAATTCAGACTCCACTTGTATATCAGTATCATTTCTGCAGAGCTCAATGTACAAAGCTAAAAAATATCAGTAAGAATTCCCTTCCACAGTATATTTACTGTGAAATATATTTCACAAAATATATTAATACTCATGTAACAATAAAACCAAAAACCTTTAAAATAAGATCTAACTGTAATAGACCACCACATTCTTATTTATTCACTCCCTTCCTGGGAGGAGGACTGTACCAAGTAGCGATGTAGCTCAGAGTCTTGCAGTGGTCTGTGGAAGGTGGGTACTGGATCAGGCTTGACCACGTGACTTCTATCGCCCCATGAAACGTGACTGGAAGCAAGGTGAGCCACATCCGAGAGAAAGCTTTAAGAGAGCGCCTTTGGGTGACTGCTCTTTCCTTTCCTCCAGAAAAACGCATGTCTCTGGTAAGGGTTGTTCCTCTAGAACAAAGTGGAACCGAATGTTGGAAAAAGTCACAGCCTCCAGTGGCCTGCACTTGTGTGAACAAGAACTAAATCTTTGTTGCTATAAACCACTAGGACTTCAAGGTTACTTGTTAGAGCAGTCTTCTTGGTAAAAGTTGACTGATACAATGACCTAAAATAATACTTTTTAAATTATTTTATTGGTGAATAAGAAGAAAATGTCTTGAAATCAAGGCAAATCACATGCAGCAGGAAAATGACAGGTGTATTTTAAAGAGTGAACTGTGTAAAGTAATTTAATTTCTTGTTTATGGTGCATTAATCACGTCCTATAAAAAATGAAGTTTTAAACAAATGTAAATGAAATGGTCCCCTTTTTTTAAAAGATGTATTTATTTATTTGAGAGAGAGAAAGAGAGAGCAAGCACATGGAGGGGCAGGGGGGAGAAGAGAGGAAACAGACTCCCTGCTGAGTGCAGAGTCCTACATAGGGCTGAATCCCATGACCCACGAGATCATGACCAGAGCTGATCAGGTATCAGATGCCTAACCAACTGGGCCACCCACATGCCCCTCAAATGGTCTCTTTTCTAATCACAGCTCATAATCAGCCACAAAGTAAAGAAACTGTTTAATATGATTCCTAGGAATGAGATACTATATTAGGCAAAAAACTAAGTCCATAAATAAAAAACAATCACTAATCGCTCACATATATGCTATCTTTCTCTGAGGGGCTCAAGCAAAGATAGTTATCTCCAAAGCATCTTACAGAACAAATCTGACATCATGGAGAAAAAAGTAAACAGAAAAAAACAGAAGAATAAAAAGAAAATTTTGCTACATAGAAAACACACGATTTGATCCTGGGAAACGGAGGTTCTTCACAGAAAAAAATCTGTAACTCAGCTATTTTACTTAGATATAAGTTATCAATATTGACAGACCAAGGCACTTTAAAATAAGATTATGTTACAGGGAACCAAGTGGCTATTTTATACACAAGCAATTAAAGAACATATTGTGTTTGCATCGTATATTTGCTCTGTTTTACATCAGAATCTCTTTTAACTGACCTCCACTTAACACATCCCCACATTTACCCAACACTGCGCATCAAATCTGCCAAATGATGCCCCAAGTCTTCTCAGTGAGCAGCCTGCTCTCTGCTTTGCCCACACACCTCTGCCCTCACCACTTGACTTGCGTGCTTGCATCCCAAGAGTCCTTTGTGATTGTTCCCACAGGTTTATGCCACTTGTACAAGTTATTTAATTAGTAACTTAACTAAATGTTACATAAACCAAAGACATAAGTAAGAAAAAATGCAATTGTTTCTAAGAAAATCAGTTGTGTATTTTGAAAACACTCAAGGTAAGGCTGTAAAAAAAAAAGAAACTGTCAAGATACAGAAGGCAAAGCAAATCTAAAAGATGGGGGGAAAATCATAAATCCGGAAGGGTTGTGCACTCAGGTTGCTTTACAAGAAAGAGGATTTACTCATACTACTTTAAAAATAGCAAAACTGAATACTATAAGGAGTAGTTATGAAAAAAATACGATAGCAAACACTAGTGAGAAAATCTATACTCAGAATCAAGATGGCTTTGGTCATAAATAAAAAAAATTAAAGAATCAATGTATACTTATAAAACTTAAAATAAAATGGTTGAAATATCAATTCTTGATCCCAATGAGCACAAACTTTTTCTATTACCTGACCAAGTATTGGCCCATATCATATCAGAAAAGAGAATTTCAACCAAATTATCGTATAACCAAGTTTGGGCAAAAGTTCCCCACACATGCCTCCCTAACCGTCTATGCTGTCCCTATCAAAGTATTTACCATCCTGATCTGTATTTATTTAGCTCTGTCCCCTAACTGGGCTATAGGCTCCATGGGGGAAGAGATCATAACCTCAAATTATATATAAATTATCATTCCTAAAATATTTATTATTCTAAATGGGATCAGAATTAGCTAAACACAGGTCTCTCCTCCCCCAAAGATCACTGGTTCCCTGTGGGCAGGCCCTACATCATATTCACCTACATAGAAATATCATTGCTCATTGAAGGTGATCCACAAAGGATCCACTGAACTGAACTAAGTAAGAGAAAAATAACTGTCCTTTCCTTTTGAATTAATAAGACCATAAAGGCAAGATGTCATTCAGGAAAGTGGAAGTTGCTACAAAAAGGGTTGGGGGATCAACTTCCCCTTCCCAACAAATTCTTAAGAATTCAAAACTTAGCCAATAATTCAGAGTGTTTTAACTAACTGGAAATAAGAGAACAGATTAGACAAGCAGATGTGCTTCCTGGAAAGAGAACCAGAATCAGGCCAAGCACACTCCACTCAACACACCAAAAGCCAACTCAAAAACCTAGAAGAGAAGCTGAATATCCATTCAACACATTTATTGCTGCACATAATGCACAGAGTACCACAGATACCCACACTCACAAGAATGCCCAAGCCGGTTCCTGCTCTGCAGAACTTCACATGCTCTTGGTGGAAAAGGAAGAGAAACTGGTTAAATTACCACAGAGAGCAAAAAGGGCCAAGACAGTTGTACAGAGAGCAGCAGCTCTGGAATTTTTAGAGGCAGTTCTACAATAGCATTTGAAATTCACTCTGAACCCTGTAAGCTGGGTAAATTTTGGACAAGATAAGATCGAGGGGGAATGGGTCTATTAAAATAGGGAAAATGATGTTGGCAAAGTCACAGCATTTCAAAGGGTGGTTTAGGTTATGGCAAGCAACAAACCTAGCTGTAACCCTGGGTATTGCAGAAAAGTTGCAAACAAGTCCACTGAAAAGGTAGCTTTGATGTGTGGAATGACTGAGAAGTCAGGCACAGATGGAACATGCCCTGTGAATCTCAGCATTTGAAGAAAATTAGAAGGCAACCACCTCACACTAATGAGACAGGAAAAAAAAAGATGGAAAAGTAGAAACCTAGAAGAAATTGTGTTCATCCAATCAATATGACAGTATATTTTATGTATCAACTTGACGAGACCACAGGGTATCCAGATATTTGGTCAAACATTATTTCTGGGTGTATCTGTGAGAGTATTTTCAGAGGAGATTAACATGTAAATTCACTGAGAACAGGAGCTTGCCCTCCCCAACACGGGTGGGCCTCATCCAATCAGTTGAAGGCCAACAGAAACAAGACTGACCTTCCCCTGAGTAAGACAATTCCTCCTGCCTGACTTCCTCCAAACTGGGACATTAGCTCTCTCCTGCCTTTGGACTTGAGCTGAAACATGGGGTGTGTCTCAAGCCTGAGGGTCTTCCGATTTAAACCACAGCCTCAGTTCTCCTGGTTCTTTGGCCTTCAGACTCAGACTATTACATCAGCTCCCCTTAGTATCTAGCTGGCTGGCTCACCCTGCAGATCTTGGGACCTGTCAGCCTCCACACTCATGTGAGCCAATTCTTACAATAAGTCTCTTTACACACACATACACTGATTCTATTATTCTGGCAAACCCTGACGAATACAATCAAATTTGAAATTTAAGATGTTTGTTACATTGCTACAATAGAATCTATATGATAAAAAACTAAAGTACATCTGATATAACTTCTAATCAAAGAAAACAAATCAACCTAGACAAAAATGTAACATTAAATAACATGCAGATAATTTCAGAGCAATAATCTCTCAATATCAATAGTTTTTAATTCTACTTTTTTTTCATTTTAATGAAGATAGAAGCACTTCTGATAGAGATAAGTAATTCATTTGAGGAAAAAAAAAAAAAAGAATTGAGCCTGTATGTGCCAAGAGCTATGCTGGGACTAAGTATGCCACAGGGAAATAAAGCAGACACAGCACCTACCCTCAGAGCTTATAGACTAAGTGTACACCATTAATCAACCACCATCTTGTATGCCTTTAAACAACCACAAAAGAAATGGAAAATAACCTGATGAATCCAAGGACAGCAAGAACATGATGCTTATTGAGTATATAATGGAGAGAGCTGATCTCAACCGGAGTTCAAGGATGGTTTCCTGGCAATATGATGACTTAGCTCAGATTTAAAGGACACAAACAGAGGAATGTAGCAAAGGGAAAAGGGAAAATCCATGTGTGGAACAAGTGGAAAGAGCTGGGACATTTAATAGCTGGGTAAAAAGGAGTGTAAGCTGCAAAAACGGAATGAAAATGAGTGGCTAGGAGATGAGAGTGCTTCACAACAGATGAAAAGCTCTGCTCCCCTACTTCCAAGCTCAGCCTACTTGAGCCTACTTGAGCTCAGCCTTTTCATCTGCAAAATGGGGATACTACTCCTTTGCAGGGAGAGAGGCTGTTAAGAAATTAAGTGAGAAAATGCTGGTGCAAAAATATGACAAATTTTTATAATGGACCAAAATAGCAATTTGAAATCTCATTTCATAAGTACAGATAATCAGTTTTTATTAATTTTGTTTTGGTTTTAGTTATTGATTGACGTTCTAGGGGGTTAAAATTATGATATGGTTTCCTCTGGCTTTTAGATGATGTCAAAAGAGTTAAAAATCTTATTTGTTATTGAATGACAAGATGTGAAGCATCTTCAGGGATTATTATATATCACTTTCATATACAATATGGCATTAGTCATATCATGAATTGAAACAAAGCAAAATATATTTACAGAAGTTTAATACAAGCATAAAAATGCCTAATAATATGATTTTAAATCTAATAAAGAAAAAAAAATGAGGAGAGAAAAGAAAAGCTACTTACAAGCACACTACATTCCAAAGTCTAGAAATGGGCACATGGAGTTAAGTCACATAGGGAGAGCTCTCAGAAGCCTACGTGGTTTACATGCTATCACTAGAAGAAGAGTCAGGATAACTCAGCAAGAGTGACCATGTTCCTTTTCCATCCTGAAAAACTAATAGAATGGAAAGAAAGAAAGAAAGAAGGAAGGAAGGAGGGATGAAGGAAGGAAGGAAGGAGGGGGGAATGAGGGAGGGAGGGAGGAAAAAAGAAAGAAGGAAAGAAAACAAATTAATAGAACAGGCGGATATGTAAACCACCATTAACTGTGCGTAGCCGTATGTCAAAGGACTTACTTAACCACAGGAAAAGACACCAGGAAATGGTGCTTTAATCTCTGTTCATTGAGAAGAATTCAATAAAATGTTCATTAAATCCAACTTAAGAAATAATGAAACATTAGTCATTTGATTATGCATTTAATTAAGTATAATAAAAAGTGTGTATAGTTTTGACATAAGTCAGTCATGATGATGATATATTTAATAACTTCCTAGACTCTTGTTAAACTCCAGAAAAGGGAAGGCCACAACTCAAAACTCAGAACTCCTCTTTCATTCAACTCCGTACCTTCCTGATGCAATAAAGCATCACAAAGAGTGGCCTACACACTCAGTAATGAATCTTCCTTTTTCCCTTTCCTCAAGCAGTCTTTTTGGAATCATGTGAGACTTCCCCAGAGGACTAAGATGCAATTAAGGATGACTAGATTAGGTTCCAAGAAATATGTTTCCTAAGGTTCCGTGTGCCGGTTTCTCAAATTCTCAGAATTTAATATATTTAGCTGAATACAGTATAACCTTATTGTTTATTATAATCTTTGTTGAATTGAATTGAAAGATAAATTATAAGGCAAATTTTATACCTTCTTTTGAATATTTTATTAATCCAGTGATGGAATATGAAACTTCATATTTTTTTTGTATTGCTAAGTAGTGGCTGAACCTTTTAAGAGAATTCACTCATGAACTGGATGGTGGACACTTTTTTTTTGAATAAAAATTTCCCTAGAAAACCTAACTTCCTTTCATAAAGAACTGTCACTAATTCTAGTGTTTTATGTTTATGCATTAAATTAACCTCACTTTGCAGCTTGTTTATTGACTATTTTAATACCAATCATTAAAAAATGTACAACTCATCATAAAATGTATCTCCAATTTTTTTTAAAAGCCATTTTCTTCTTTATATTCATACACATAAAAAAAAATCTCACCTGGAAACAAGTGGTATGTATGCTTGGTTTTAGTTGTCTAAATTTTAGATTTAAGACTTAAATGTGTGTGTGTGTATTATTTTAATTTCCTCCTCTGATAAATGGGGTATTCATGTTATTTGCTTTACTGAATCTAACACAAATGCCTCTTCTTTTCACTATATTTTTAGCAACTAAAAAATTTTAAACTTTCTTCTTTTTAGTCTTTACCATATCTTTTCTTAAACCTTGTAGTGATATAGCACAATCCCGGTGTATTTAATGCAATGTTGATTAATTTTTAAATACTAATCTTTCATTATTATTATAATTTATTAGGTAGAATTCAAAAGAAACTACCAGTTCACAGCAAATACCATCTTTCCCATGAACCTTTGCCATTTCACAATTCTATATCCAGGTTTCCAAGTTAGTCTAGGCTGGACTGCTGGGTTCTTAGTCAACAGAATTATCTTAATCTAAGGCTCTGATTATCGGTGGTAACAACTGTAAAAAAGATCTAGGACTTAACAACAAGGTGCTGTTGGCCACATAGTTATCTGGCTAAGAGACAAAGTACTTACAGTAGACTGAACCGTGTACACACATACCAGTACATACCCTGCACTCACAGAGTAAAAATGCAACACTTTGCCAGACGGAATACTCTCGCGTCCCTAAATTACAGACCAGAGTTCAAGTGGAAGCATTTGCCTTCTGTTATTTCAAAGGAAACAGACATAGCTTTCTTACAAATTGACAAGGCACCTTCAGCCAGGTGCCCCACATCAGGAGAGAAGCGACAGAAAGCAGAGGAGGCCAGGTCACCCGGCACTTGCTGAGCCTCAACTGGATGCACCTCTGATCACATGGGCGGCGGGAAAACAAAGAGAGCCGAAACGGACTGTTCTTGAGGAACTCAGCCCGGTGACAGAAACTCATATAGAAGTTAATCATTTCTCTAAGTCAGCCCACAGCTCTATCACTTAGTTGGGATTTCTATTCTGGGGATATTGGGAACATTTTAAATAATTTTGTTTCAAATTTTAAAAATTTTAAAGTAAATATTAAATAGAATTTAACTTTAAAATAGTAATAATAAATTTAAGTTATATATAAAATAGAAGACTCAGCACTTTTCTTCCCAGAAGAATAATTTCACAGAATTCCCATTTTAAATTCTACTTCGTTCTTTCACAATGAACAATCCTGTTAACAAAGGTCCACATCAATCAGGGAATGAACATTCTCCAGCATTCCAGCTTCTTTTTGGTTGATGTCACAAAGGTGGACTTTGCTGGCTTAGGAATTAATGAAAGCATGGGAGTCTCTGAAATTATTTCTAGAGACCCTACCTACTCACAACCAGCATTCCACATTCTATTTTTTTTAAGACTTTATTTATTTATTTGACAGAGAGAGAGAAAGCACAAGTAAGCAGAGATGCAGGTAGAGGGAGAGGGAGAAGCAGGCTCCCCGAGAGAAGGGAGCTCAATGTAGGGCTCCATCCCAGGACCCTGGGTTTCATGACCAGAGCTGAAGGCAGACACTTTAAGGACTGAGCCACTCAGGCGTCCCACAGCACTCTGCATTCTGAAAGACACCTGAGAGCAGGCAGAAAAAGTCTATGTGTTCTCTAAGAAACAACTGGCCTGCACAAAACCCGTTTCTCTACAAGCGCTGAAAAGTGGCTTAGCATCATCCTAAGGATCTCAAACCTGTCTCTGAGGTTGCCAAACCACTCTAGCTAATAAAGGTCTCTGCACAGCACAAACCACCTTCTCCACAGGACACTCCTAAGCAATCTTTCCAAAGAGAAGACAGATCACAGAACCACAGCCTGTACAAGGGCAGAGTAAACTGTATTCAAGGGGCCTAAGTGGACATATGGATTCCTGGGCGTCCAACAACTGAGGAGCTGAGGGGCAGGGCACCAGGCTGCTGCTGCCATAGTCGGGGGAGGCCCAACAAGATTTAGTCATGGTGCATAGCAGGCTGTTGCCTGAGTGGTTATTTGCTAGCACATCTTCGACATGCTTGGTGTTTACACTAGCTACCCTGAGAAGATTTTAGACTGAATAAAACAGATTTTGCTCAGTTTTATATAGAAGCAAAACTATAGAGACAAAAACTATAAATGTGACAGAGCTGTGATAAAAATACTTGCTAAATTATATTGGCACATACAGGGTCCAGGTGTTTTGCTTATGTTATCTCGTTTAATATAATCACCACAAAATCCAGTGAGGTAGGTATAGTGATCATTAATTCACAAGAAGCGGGGCACCTGGGTGGCTCAGTCGTTTAGGGTCTGCCTTCCACTCAGGTCATGATCCCAGGGTGCTGGGATAGAGCTCCACATCTGGCTTCTTGCTCAATGGGAAGCCTGCTTCTCCCTCCCCCACTTCCCCTTATAGTGTTCCCTCCCTCGCTCTCTCTCTCCCTATCAAATATATAAATAAATAAATCTCTTAAAAAAATTTTTTTCACAAAAAAGGAGGAGTTCCAAGATTATTCTTACCCCCATGGAAACAGTGACGAGACACCTCATGAACTATAGTATTTCGTGTTCAGCATGGGCCCTGGCATGAAGCAGATGCTTGAGAGCTATCAGCTGAACAAATGCATCAAGTGAACTAACTGCTCAGCCAGCAAGGCTCAGAGCCAGGAATCTACTGTTTAAACTGCCTTTCTTAATAGTATCCAAACTAGGCTCAGTTCTGCATTCCTTCTGATTCTAGATCAAGTGCTTGTTTTGTCCACTGACTTTAGCCTTTCCTCATCCTCCTACAAAGCAAATTACCCTCACTGACCATTGCCAGAGCCAGCCTTGAAGATGGCGCCCAATGATGCCCTACCTCCTGGGATTGACACCCCTGCACTGTACTGGGGTCTGTGTCTGTGTGACTAACAGCATTCCACGGCAGTAAGAGTACAGTATGTCATTTCCAAAATTGGGTTATAAAAGATGGCCTCTCTCTCACACACACACATCACTCTCAGAGAAGCAACTGCCATGTCGTGAGGAGCCCTAGGTAAGTAGCTTCACATGGTGAAAGAGCCAGGTGAGTAATCTTGGAAGTAGACTCCCCATCCCAATCAAGTCTTTAGAGGCTTCAAACAGCCCCACATGACACTTGATTACAACAGTCCTTAGCTCAAACTCCAGAACCACCCAGGAAAGTTGCTCCCAAATTCCTGACCCTCAGAAAATGTATAAAATAATGAACGTTTGCTGTTTTAAAGCTGTCAGAATTTGGGGGAAATTTGTTATGCAGCAATAGATAACAAATACAACCACAAAAAAGATACAGGTAAGATTTAGGCTAGATGAAAATCATTCTGAAAAATAACTCAAAAGTCATGCTCTAATAAAAGTGATTCACAGAATCCTCATAGTCAAAAGGCAACAGCACAGTTTGTTTTGCTGCTGGGTGGGACATGGACACTGGAAAGCAGAACTGGTCTTGAGTGGAGGTAGCAGAAGAAACCGCCTGTATGGTTTCTGGATTGCGAAGCTCAAGAAGTCTTGCCTACTCAAAACTTTTCCCTACACCCAAACTGACATGCTCCGATCCTGAAATTTTCCTATCATTAACTTCAAGAGATCTAAATGCTAACTTTAACACATTTTTAACACATTAGCTAGCAGCTGAGGAAAAAGGAAACAAAGGGAAAAAGACGCAAGGACAGATATTGCCTAAGCATGACCTCTGTATAAGGGAAAAGAAAGTGCAATGCTTTTGAATGAACTCAGGATAGTTTGAGAACTTAACATTAAGATCAGGGAATACCTGATGTAAATAACTCCAAAATATGTGTATCTTTAAATTAAACTGTTCTGCAAATGTTCAGTAGTTTCAAAAATATCCAAATAGTAAGTTGAGAAACATGTCAGGTTTTTAAAATCTGCATTTACTCCTTTGTAAATTATCTCAACTCAAAGGTATTAGAACACAGTGGTTTTAGAGGGTTGGCAGGGAAGACAGATCACCTGGCTTCAATTCCTACCCAGCTACTCACTGGCTACGTGGCCTCGGCTAGTTACTTAGACTCTGAATATCAGCAACCTCATTTGGCAAAGGGAGGCAACAATTATAGCACCTCCCTCATAGGCTCATGGTAAGTATTAAGGTTATAATACACATAACCACTTATAGGCACATAGTAAGTATTCAGTTAGCTGCCATTGCCATCATCATTGTTAAGGATTAACTGATACAATTTAAGTATCAACCGATACATTATCACTACATATAACTTAAAAAGGATATTTCTATAAACACTCATTTGGCCTGCTGATAAACTACAAAGTGAATTAAAAGAATAAGTTGATAAGTAATACCATAATTCCAATACTTCCCATGAGAATATGTGGCCACAGTAAGACTAGTACTTAAAACTTCATAGGACCATTCATCTGTTGATGGACATCTAGGTTCTTTCCATAACTTGGCTATTGTGGACCAACTGCTTGTAATTGTACCTCAGTTTAAACTTTTACCTAATGAAAGACAAATATGTACATTACTATAAAGTAATCCATTAAAAGATCTGCAAGTTACTTAAGTGATATTTTTGTGGTGTTACTGAAGAAATCATTAGACAGTTCCATCTTAATATTCTATAACCGATTCTAGAAAATATTATAAAAATACCATTTATAGGGAGCCTGGGTGGCTCAGTTGGTTAAGCAACTGTCTTCAGCTCAGGTCATGATCCCGGAGTCCCGGGATCAAGTCCCGCATCAGGCTCCCTGCTCAGTGGGGAGTCTGCTTCTCCCTCTAACCTCCTATATCTCATGCTCTCTATCTCTCTCTCAAATAAATAAATAAATAAATCTTTTAAAAAATACCATTTATATAAATCTGATAGGAAAAAACAGAAATAGGGAAGAAACTGAATTAAAGAAAAGTATAATTTTTATAAATGAAAAATCCTTTTTTTTTTTGGTTGCTTAGTTGCTAGGTTGGTACCACTGTGATTTGAGTGCTGCATCAACACCATTCAATAAGCCTGTGGATCTTGTTTCGATGACAACAGAGAAAGTCTTGTCTATGTTTTAAAAACATTCAAGTTGCTTCTCTCTTAGGGAATCCACATCTGATCTCCCAGCTCCACCATTCTGAAATATCACATGTCACCAGAAGACTCCAGGATAGACTGCCTAAGACCTTGCACAAAGCAGAGGAAGGAGAGAAAATAGTATGTAATAAAATAGCTCTCCTGGTAATGGGAAAACTAAACAGACATCAGAACTGGGACAAAGCTATGCTGACATCACAAGTTTGGCTCAATACCTGGTGCTCTCTTAACTTATTTAGGCAATCCGCACAACCTGACATCCCTCGTGAGGTGTACCAAAACCCAAATGTTTTTCCATATGCGCCTTTTTCTTATGACACCAAGCCACCTTTTCATTTATGTTGATAACATACTGTAAAAAAGTCCCAGGAAAGGAATGCCTAGAAATATGTCCTTAAATACATCTCTAAAATATCCTAAGAATTCACAGTCTCAGCTTTGAATAACATAATTCTGTACCTAAATAAATAATTTTCTATGAAAAGATAAGAAATTTTTAAAAGCCTATAAAACCCTGAGTAGGTCAAATATTTTTTCAACTATTACATCTTTTTCCTTTGGTGTAACAAAATTAATTTTTAATAGAGTCACCCATTTTTTTATGGAACCTAAGAATTCTTTGGTTCATTTTAAGCCACATCTTTCACATTTAGAATTTTCTGGTTCAGTTGGAAATACTTTTCAGAAGCCTGAACATGTAGTTCAACTAATGATTTTGAAATGTGTGCATGTGGGAAGAATTTTGTTGCTTACAAGAGCCTTTAATAATTCATACATTTAAATCATCATTTCCAAAGCAAATTTTCCAAAATCAAATAAATTGCAAAACTACAAGTAAACTAAGTCTCCAAAAAGGAGTTCCAATCCTCTGCCAAAACAGACGTCAAATTCTTAATCCCTTGTCCAAAAAAATTGGACCAAGTATTGACGTTTTCCACCAAGCAAGCCACATAGCCACAAATGTTTCTCATTTACTCCACTCCTGGGACATACAGCCCAAATAAAAAATTTCCTGAATACCCCAAATTTCAGATACAATTTGGAATGTAAATGATTCATAATGTTATGCAGGAAACATTATGATCTTCTCCTACCAACTCAATGTTTCTGGAATGTAACCCAGAGGAGATTATCCCAACGAATCAGAAGGCTGACATCACCGTCAGCCTTGTGACCCAACTATTATGTCCTGTGCCCCTAGCTCAGATGTGATTTTGAACTCTGAACGCTCTGCTACTCCAGCTACCGTTCAAGTAAAGCAGACATTCCACCAAGGGAGCTAACAAAGATCCATAGTGTGCTCTGTGGCAAGTAACATGGTTACAGTGCACTCAACCCCCCTCTAAAGAAAGGCCAAAACAACATTAAAAGAATTAAAGGCACTGTCATCACTTGTGCACCAAAAGACTCCCCCAGTGGCCTCTACACAGATTCTAATTAAATTCGAGGGTGAAAGTTCACAGAGCCTCTGTTTAGTTTATGAATCCTATTCTAATCTCATCCTGCTTCACCTCCTCTTAAATCAAATAATTTCTGGGAGTATCAAAGTTGCAACAGTCATCCCTTTGCAGATTCCTCCTCTCTTTACAGGAAAGAAGCACAGCGGAAGAAGAACACTATACTAAAGGCCCAAATGAACATGAAAATTGTGTGAGTCTTAGCAACCGTGGTTACTCAAAAAGAGAGACATGCGGGTGGTCCCATATCATGAAATAAACAAACAGGGCGTAGGGTCACGAATGTGGGTAAGAGAAGATGGATATAAACACCTACTGACACAGTATTCCACTACCTAAAGGGATCATGACAAGCAAAATGTACAGTGAAAGGGAACTCTCCAACAAGCCTTATCTGAGAGAGCCTGACACAAAACTCAAAGCTGAGAGGGCAACACCTTGAAAGTCTGGGGAAATGGAGAGAGTTACCCATGCTACAGAAATAACAGCCAATAGGAAGAAATGTCTCAAACAAAAGGCATCTGAGCAAAGGTTAAAGTCATTATTTAAGCATAAGGAGAAAAGAATTTAATTTAAATAGAATAACACTCTCTAGAACAGTAATAAAGAACACAAAATAATGGGTTTGCCTAAAGTAAATTTCATGGGTCTGTAGGCTTTTTGATAGTGGTAACATTCACAAAGAAATACTAAAACTGAGTCTATAAATTAAAATTATGAATTAACTGGAGATGCTGTGAGATAACTGCATCAGGAAGCCACAAAAAATATATAAAATACTTGAAAAAGTCATTGTTTACACATTTAAAAAAATCAATTGAAATCTGTGGTTGGGTCAATGTATGTCATGGGTCACCTAAAAAATGGCTTGAATATTTCTAACTGCTGAAAGATCCTGTTTCCCAGCCCAACCTAGGCTGTTGGTAAGAGGCATCTCTCATTTATCCAGACCAAAAAAAGACAGTAATCACATTGGTCATCCAATACTTATTTACACCGAAAAAATTTGGTTAGCTAGTAATATCAGGAAATGGAATATTCTAGATGACTGTCTTTTCTGGTTACTTTAAAACCTAATTCTGTATATTTTCCCTCTTGTGACTGTGGGTTTTACACTTGACTACATAATCCTCAGCAAATATTAAACTTACAGTTTTTCTGATCTAAGTAAATGACATGATGTTTATGAAGCTTCTAGAATAGTACACATGGTAAATACTTAAGGAAATATTAGTTCCCTTATTCTTTTCTTTCTCTCTTACTTCTACCAACCATAACTTTGCTTCTTCTTTGCAGTTTAGGATCCAGAAGCTGTGTTTTCACATGTGATCAGCCAATTTCCCCCAAAAATGCAATGTTTCTTTTTCTACTAATCATCTGATCAAAGAGTTTTAATTAGAGGACCCCTTTAAAAACTTATTGCCTTAAACTTTTTCTCTTCTTGGCTTAATTTCTACTGAGGAATCATCTAAGTTCAAATACAGTTTCTATCAGAGCCCAATGTTATATGAAGCACTATTCTAGAATATAGGGATACAGAATTCAATAAAATACGGTTCCTACTTTGGATGGTTAATTTTACATGTTATCTCGACTGGGCAATGGGATTCCGAGATAACTGTTCAAACTCATTCTGAGTGTTTCTGTGATGGTGTTTTGGCATGAAATTAACATTTAAGTAGATGGACTTGAGTAAAGCAAACTGCCCTGCACAGTGTGGGTGAGTCTCAGCCAATCAGTTGAAACCACCCCAACAGCCCCCTGCAAATAAGAGAATTCTCCTGCTTGATGACCTTCATACTGGAATACCTGCTCTTCCAGCCCAAAAGCATATAAGGTGGAACATTGGTTCTTCCTTGTTCTACAGCAGCCCGTGGCCTCTAGATTCAAAGTGGGACATTAGCTCTGCAGAGTTTGGATTTGGCCAGCCTCCTCCGTAACCACATAAGCCAATTCCTTAGAATAAACCTCTCTATAGATAGACAGATAGACAGATATAGATAGATATAGATATAGATATAGATATAGATAAAGATATCCTACTGGTTCTATTTCTTTGGAAAACCCTGACTAATGCACTATCCTCAAAAAGCTCAAAATCCATTCATGAGGATATACCCATGTAAACTTTCTCCAGGAAGCCTTTCCCAAAAATAACACAGAATATTGCACTACGAGCCAAATAAACCATCAAATAAAGAAACTATCAATAAATGTTCACTGAATGAATTAAAAGTGCTTGAAAACGAGATCTGCTAAGGACAATATCAGACCATATAATTCATTCCCTCAAGAATTCTCATAAAGAGAGTGATCTGGTGTCAATTTCCAACTAGACTTGCCGCTTTCCTGCATAAGCTGAATGGATGGGATTTCTCTGCTTTATGAGTTAGTTACCGCTATTTGAAGCAGATCATTGGGAATAAATTTAAAACAGGGAATGCAGTTATAAATTAGTTCATTCCCCTCACAGTGTAGAGTACAAGTAAGAAGTAAATAAGCTCACTTGAATGGCAGCCAAATTCTTCTGTTCCTGAGATGGTGCCTCATGAACAAAACGAAGCCAGTTGGAGTGTCGTGGGTTGGTGGCATCCAAAATGTATAGAACTTCTCCCTTACTTCCACGAACCTGAAACATAAAAAGCTCCTGAGTTTGTACATGAAGTCAGTATTGGTCATACTAAACATATCAAGGTAGGATATGATATTTTTTCATAAGTATATGCCTTTCTTATTGACAGGTGTTGAGTAGATGCTGGATTAACATCCAGTCTTTCCCTTAAACATGTGTACAAATAGAGCCTCCTATTTTATTTGGCAGATGTCTAGATGACTCACAATTGCAAGCAACTCTCAGAAACATCCTGTGTTGATAGCTCTTTTCTGGTTAAAATTATTTGTTTGTAGGTATATTTTAATATACGTGTTGCAACTGCAATCGCTCAGGGGATAACCATAATTGCAACCTGCCCCCTTTTTCCACAGAAGAGGCTGGTTCCCAGTTGAGGGGATGGAGCTGGAGCAATCCTTTCAATTTCTCTCTCCACCTGTTTACTGAATCATTTCCATATGATGAGAACTTGCTAATGAAACCAGTGGAAGTGGACTCCACTGAGCCACATTTTCACATTTTTAACTAGTTGATGAATAAAACAGGTTCCATTTTGGTTTTTCATGGCCTGCTCATGGCTTGCTGAGGACAGTGGGCCCACTGTCTTTTGTTTCATGCCATAAACCCTCCTGGTCAGACCCACTCAAGATTCAGTTGAAGAAAGGGAGGAAACTTTGAAAGGAGTGGATAGTCCATTGGACATTCTTGAATCCAAGTTGCTTCAAATGGAGCTTCTCCAAAGCCTCTGTACTGTAGGTTATCAGGCACTGCTCAGTTCAATAATGTATATGTCAATCTCCATCCAACTCACTCTGTGTTTATATTCAACTGGAATCCAGAGGAGGGGGAAAGAAGGAATGAGTGATTAGCACTTCAGATCTCTAACACCAAGTAACACAAATATAAGAACAAAAATTCATCTCTGCAGACTTGAGGTGGGGAGAAACAAATTCTACATTTCCAAAATCTTATTTAGTAAAATAAAGCACAATCAGCCTACTACGGTGTGTATTTTCATGACACATTTGGCCAATCATGCAGTCACTGGACATAATTTACTGATTCCTACCACAGGCCAGCTTCAGGCACTGGGAATCTTTCAGTGAACAAGACAATTGAAGCTTAATGTCACAGCACTTAAGAACAAACAAGCATAGAATATAACTTCAGGTAAAGATAAGAGTTGTGAAGAGAATGAATGCAGAGTGAGAGGAAGCAGAGTGAGGAGAGCTCAGCGATGTCAGAGGAGACTGAGAAAAGTTTTAACGAAGGCAGGCACCACCAGCAGCCAGTGGAGAGCTGGAGAGAGTGCTCCCAGACAGACGGAACAGCACAGAAAAGGCAATAGAAAGACTCTGCGAGTGGAACAGAATGAGCCACAGAGAACACGAGGGGCACTGAGATCAAACAGATTGCACAGGCCCAGTCATACACTGATGTACAGACTAGGAAGCCATCTACAGAGACCACATTATCCCCCAAAAACTTACACTGAAAAGTCTGCTACACATTACAAAAACTTGTGTATCAGGATTTTAGCATATATCGTCCAGAAAAAAAGAGTTGGCCTGTTCCTACTACCTTATACATTCACTGCCATGTTTCTCAAACAATTCCTGTTTTCTTCAATGCCAAACGATCTTGAATAATCATTTAAAGATCTCACTAATGAGATGCCAGACCTCACTAAGAAAAAGGAATTTAATTTTTGATATTATAATTGCTAAAAGAAGAACTTAGGACTATAAACACCTATTTATATCTCACATGTTTCATTTCTCATGAAAAAAACCTCATGCTGAGAAGATCTCCTTTGGGAAGCACTTCAAAATTGTACTGTTCCTGCTCACCTCTTGAGGTGGAACCCTCACTGCCCACTGACAGATCGAAAGGACCTTCTTACTTCTCCTCGAAGAGGACATAAGCTCACCTTTAAGCAGAGTAAATAAATCATTTTAAATATTTGGGTATAACGTCTCCTTTCCTGGTTCCTCCACAGCGACAATAACAAAATTGTTTATATTGACAAACAGCTAAATTAAACAGAAGGAACGGCAAAGCCATTAAATACTTGAAAGAAAAATCTCAGAACCAAAATTTAAAACTTCCAACTGTTAGGCAGAAGCTAGACTCTAGCAGTAAAAGGACTATCCCAAGGCAGAGTCCCAAATCCCTGAAGGGGAATTATAGAGACAGGAGCTGGGATGGCAAATAAACTACACATTAAAAGCCTGGGAATACAAATGTCCTGACCTTGTGGCTTCCAAGCAAGACCTTGGGGCAGACAGATCAAGAGCCAAAGTGCAGAGCATGCCCTCTCTTCTTCCACCTCTGCCCCAGGGTAACCCCTAGATTTATCCTAACTCATTTGCACTATGGGTACAACCTCCCCTCCCCCCAGGAGGAGGCTGCCAAGAAGGTTCTGGCACAAACCTCATAGGGTCCAACTCTCCCTCCCAACCTGTGGGAGGAATTTCCCAAATGACTGGAAGCAGCTTCTAATCATTAGAGACCACCCCACTGTAAGTCAGAGCTCCTCCTCACCCAGAGAGACCCAATAATACCTAATCCCAAAACAACCTAGGGCAGGATTTCACCTCCCAGAATATGCCCCCTCTCCCACCTTGAGAGTATCCCTTTGCTTTAATGAACTGCTTTGAACTGCTTTGTGCTTGCTGCTTTCCTTCTGGCTGTCTTTAATGGAGTGCAGATCCCCACATAAATCTTCTGGGGAATCCAAGGACTGAGACCTCCATTCATACAACAGACTCTCTCTCACCCTTAAAACCACTACTGTTGAAATCCACACAATCCAGCTAATTTTATGTAGGGAAACACCAATGGCTCTGTCAGTGACATATCTCAGAGTTTGAAAGGATAGCACTACTTACAGAAACCAGTCAATGGCCCTTCTAACTCATACATTTGTCACCTGGTATTAAGTACAGTATATATCAGATGTGCTTGACATTTGGAACTCTTTCTTCAAAGATGTGAAATTTAACAAAGATTTTTCCCTGAATTACAGTAAGCACATTTTACCAGGGGCATTGTTTGTTCTTTGTGTATTTCAGCTTTCTCCCAGGCCCTTTGGCTCCAACTATGTCCAATTATTCAGTATTAGTGACTCATTTCCAGTCCATTAGATGTAAGTAAGCACTCTCTGGTTGTCTATAACCTTCTCACACCATATTACACCTTAAGAGACAAGTATAGTTTAATTTCATATGAAAATCCCGATGAAATCTGCCACTTTCAATACATCCAAAAATTTTTTTTTTAATATTTTATTTTTATTTGTCTCAGAGAGAGAGAAAGCACAAGCAGGGGGAGTAGCAAGCAGAGGGTGAAGGAGGGTCCCAACTGAGCAAGGAGCCTGATGTGGGGCTCAATCCCAGGACCCTGGGATCATGACCTGAGACGAAGGCAGACATTTAACTGACTGAGCCACCCAGGCGTCCCTAAATACATCCAAATTTATATACTGATTCACTTTTATTTATATTGTCATAACAACACTATCATATACTATAGTTGCTTACATATTCATAGTTGAAATAATTTTTTTGGTCACTAACAGACCCACTGCCCATTTATTTTATTCTGAACACTCTCACCCAAATGACTTGTAAGTTCCTCCACAATCTTTGCAGGCCACCTGACTTCTCCAACTTTCAAATGCCTCATATTCCCTTATCCCAGTCTTCAACACTTCATTGAAACCCTTAGATTATCTATCTACACACATGACCTGTATCTTCCCACCCTAACCACAGCATTCTCCTCATGAAATATGTAAAATAGACATTCAAAAATCATCTAAGCCATCCTTCCTCTCCAGAGAAACCAAGTAAAAACTCTCCAGACAGATGGCTACTATTAAAGTCTCCATTTATCTATTTCTAATTTAATACTGAACGCTGAGGTAATAAATTGAACATTTTGAAAGTCTAACAAATGAAGAAGATATTCCTTAGTATCATGTTCTAACATCTAACTAAGCTCTGGAGCCAAAAGTGTATTTTATTTTTCCTGTCGAAACTGGTCTTCCAAATACCATCATCTTGTATTTGAATTTTCATGACAATGAAGCATATTGGTTACTGTCCTATGAGGGTCGTCTTCTGCATGCCTGAGGGCCTGTAATGAAGTAAATGTTCTCCTCTTTAAGTAAAAACCATCTCAATCCCAAACCCTGTTTGATCTGCACAGACTTCAAAAAAATTAGCTAAGGTGGGGAAGGGAAGGGAAAAGAAACCCTCATATCAAAATGAAAACATTCATACTCCCACATAGTTGTTTATATGTCTATGAATTTGCCACTTAATAGTAAATGTAAATTATAACTATATAGGAATTTGGCAGGTTCTAGTCTCTGTTAAATGCTACTGACATCACTTTTGAAGTGTCCAAGAGAACATGCTACTATGGCTCTCTCCCTTTTTTTCAGACCAAAGATTAGTAGTGCTAAATAAAGTCAGTCACACTTGATTTTGTCTTCCCACCCAATAAAGAACGGACGAAATCACAACAAAAACAAAAACAAACAAAAATCACCTCTATAAGAAAAAATCCTAACTTTTTTTTTTTTAAGATTTTATTTATTTGACAGAGAGTGTGAGTGAGAGCACACAACAGGGGGAGAGGCAGAAGGCAGAAGGAGACAGAGAAGCAGGCTCCCCGCTGAGCTGGATATGAGTCTCCATCCCAGGACCCTGGAATCATGATCTGAGCCCAAGGCAGATGCTTAACCAACTGAGCCACCCAAGCGCCCCCTAACTTGTAAATTAAAGGGAAAAAAAAATGGCAATAGGTAACCAGTACAATTTTTTTCTCCTTGAATTTAAATATTTTCTGTGTTAAATTGGGTCAACTATAGACAGAAGAGCTTATTTACTATGCGGATAGTTAATTTTCACAAGAAAAAATCCACAGTGTTATTTATTCTACTATTCTCCTTCTCTATTATTCTGAATGCCCAGGGAATTTTTTACTGCCTATGTAATAGGACATCACGGCAAAGCTAATCAGTCATATTTGTCCCCTTACATGGCCAAATGTAGCCAAGAGAATTTTATTTAACGGTAAAATGTAATGGCAGTGAAGTACAGTCAGTTCCAAAATATATAGTAATAATGTCCTTAATGAGAAGTCGCAGCATGTTATAGGTTTACTTCTTAAATAAAATATATTTCCCTTCCTATCTTTCAACAAGGCTTTTCAAAGAAGCTAGTTTTAAGTACTAAGATTTAAGGTATGGATATCTTTAAAGTATACAATGTCATCATATTTTTATATTTAAAATACAAGCATTTTCTTCTGTGATTGTTTTTAACTTAAGTTAGGTCATACGCCGTGCCTTCAGTGTCTAATTAAACAGATTTTAGGATATCTTTAGAAGCAAAAAAAACAAGTTTGCTCACCTAATCAATTTTGACAGCTGTCTTTTTTTTTTAAAGATTTTTATGTATTTATTTGAGAGAGAGTGAGAGCAAGAGTGAGATCACAGAGGGAAAGAGAGAAGCAAACTGCTGAGCAGGGAGCCCCATGTGGGACTCCATCCCAGGACCCTGGAACCATGATCTGAGCCGAAGGCAGAACTTAACTGACTGAGCGACCCAGGCACCACACTTTGTCAGATTTAAGCCACAGAGAGACCCACTTTCAGAAATCAGCAGGGACTGTCCTAGGAAACTAGTGACTTATGGTTTCTAAACAAAGGGAATGGGGTTTTTTTTTCTGTTGATTTTTCACAGGCTTCTGTTTAAAATTCTTGCTTGCTTTGGGCTTATACACACGCTTACACATATAGAGACACACACGGACACACACAAACACACACATATCACTGAGGTGTATCTGCTTGTATCTATCCCCATACTATCTAATCACCCCAAACATGGATTCTCCCATCTTTAGATGGAAAAGCATACAGAGAGAAAACCGATTTTTACATATCCCAGTCTCTTTAACTGAACAGCATTCAGAATATAATGCACACGAAGTTAAATAACTTAAAAGGATTCATGTGAAAAATTAAGTCTGTTGTTCATTACAAATAATTAGTGCCCTAAATATGTCAAGCTGAAAGGAATGTCAGAAAAGTACTCTGGAGTTGGGAAAACGCTGGTGTTACACAAGCTCTGACTATATCACTGCGGGTGAGTTGTTCCCTCTTACGGAGCTGAGCCACAGTGTCCTGAGCCACAGTGTCCACAGTGAGCCACAGGCTCCAAAATGGGGTTGCAGTCCATCCTCCAGAACCTCACAGAAACTGTGGGAGCACCAAATGAAGCAAGATGCAGGACAGCACTGCATACCAGTGGATATCTGCAATCCCAAAGTATTAGGAAACGGAGGCTCATGGTGGCTCACAGACACCTTCAACACAAACGCTGCTTTCCAATGGCACAGCCAGAAACATCTGTACCATTCTTCTGCAGTGCTAACTTCTTCCAAGAAACAAACATGAAAGACATCCTAAATACCAGGATTCAGATCCAAACACATATTTAAACAGCTCCTGCCTCAACCCCTGAAGTAAGAGCAGGTGCCTTTAGAAGGTGGGAGCAAATCCAGATACCATCTCAGCCGAATCAGCCGAAGTGGCACGTGTTGCTCTGTGACCAACTGCCATCAACTCCAGCCTGGTCCTCTTCAGTAGTTTTAATTCCTCTTACACTTACAGACCTTCAAATTTCTGAAGACCATAGTCCCTCCTTCTCTTTGTTTTCTCTTCTGCGAGACAGGTAATGCTTCCCTTGTCTGATCTGACTGAGGCTCTTTCGCTATCCTGGCTGTCCTCTGTGGATGCACAGGATTCTGCCAAAGCTCTCTTAACACAGGACATAATATGGCATACAAATGGCCAGATGACCCACCACTGGGGCGTCATGTCTACCAATGCAACTTAAAATCACAAAGGCTTTTTCGGCTCCATACCTTACATTTAACTGAAGTTGCCTTTATAATCAACCAAACTGTACCAAGCACATTCTCAAGATACAGTCAGACACAAAGACAAGTCTAACTGAGCACCTTGGTCAAGTTTATGTAGGTAAGTAAATCCTATCTATACTTAGGCAGCTGACTTCTGGTTGGAAACTTTTTATTTGGGGATGGTCTTAATAAGTATTTTATTCACTAAAAGCTCAGCTAATTTTTTTTAAACATTAAGTCTTTTTTAAAAACTGCCATTGCCTTTATTTCCTTTTAAAGTTCAAAAATATCTTAGGAGAGTAATGAGAGACTTAATGCAAAACTTCTTTTTTTTAAAGATTTTATTTATTTATTTGACACACAGTGGGGGGCGGAACACAAGCAGGGGGAGTAGGAGTGGGAGAAGCAGGCTCCCCGCCGAGCAGGGAGCCCAATATGGGACTCGATCCCAGGACCCCGGGATCATGACCTGAGCCGAAGGCAGATGCTTAAGGACTGAGCCACCCAGGTGCCCCTTAATGTAAAACTTTTAAAAGCACTCCTTTTTTTCAGTCATGCTTTGCCTTTCAAAGTTACTTTGAAAATTGAGCTTTTTTTTTTTTTTAAAGAAGGAATAACTGATATAAACTGGAAGATAAAGTCAAAAGTGTGATCTTTTCCACAGTAAATTTATGAGACAGCCTTCACATTATAGCCATGGTCCCTTTCTATAGTATTACAAGCATGTTCAGGTATTCCGATTTCAGTGACACTTTGGATAGACAAGTTTTTATGCATAAAGAATAAGATACAGGCACCTGGGTGGCACAGTCAGTTGAGTGTCTGACTCTTGATTTCGGCTCAGGGCAGAACGTCAGACCCAGCCCCACGCTGAGCTCTATCCTGGGTGTGGAGCCTGCCTCAGATTCTCTCTCTCCCGCTCCCTCTACCCCTCCTTCTGGCCTCCCCTCCCACAGCTCCCCCCACCACTCACTCTGTAAATAAATAAGTAAATGAATGAATGAATAACTAAATAAATAAAATCTCAACAAAAAAGAATAAAGTAAATTCAGCTGACATTAGCTGATTATACCCATTGCTTTAGGGGTTTTCTGTAAATGATATGTAAGGGTTAGTATGTGAATACTATGGCATCTATTTTGACAACTTAGTGGCTTATTTGTTTACTTTTTTATTTTTTCAGTATCATAAGGCAGATGACTTCTCTATAACTAAAGTGTTATTTCATTGACAAATAAGAAAACCATATTAATAGAGTCATTATGTCTCCTGACAGTTTGGTAACATCCATCAGATCCATCAGAAACAATTCACAAAACTTCAAATCTAATTAGTTTTATGAGACTACAGTACTGCTCAATTGTTTAATATAGATCTGAAACTTACACAGACTTAAAGCCTTGAAGTCAGCTTCAGGAGAACATTCTCGACGGCATATTAAAAGGGTAAACAAAATGTGCCAAATAATGATAAGCAAATTTGAGTAGCAAAATTCTATTCATCAGACATGAAATCACTAGAAAGGTTATATAAAGAACAAAGATAATTTCCAAGATTCAGAGATCACAGTTTGATGGTAGAATAAGATGTTTTGTATCTGAACTCCCAGGCAAAGGTTATGGAAACACTGAATAACAAAGAGCAGAGTGCAGTCCACAGGGAGAAAAAAAAATGAAAGAAAAAAATCTACTTTTCCTTTGATCCTGATCTTCTAACCCAAGTTCCACTGCTATAGTCATCATATTTTCAGATTTTTTTCTAAAGTACATGGTTTTTTCTACAGGCAATTAAAATTAAATTTACCCAATCCACTTAAATTAATTATATTTTCTTCATTCACATCTTTAAAATGTACATAACTTAATACAGGCCAAATGAGTTGTCTTTGTGTAAGAATTAATTTACGATGATGTTTTCCAATTACTAAAGTTTATCCTTTCCCTTTTCATAATTCTGTGATGAACAGATTCTAAAAAGTGACATTTATCAGTTAAACAACATTAAACAAAATTTACTGTACATTTCTTTGTCAGTTATTTTAAAATGTACTGTGAAGGCAGAAATGAAACTCTAGAAGACAGTTTCTTTCCTCAACATTTTCCTCAACATTTTTAATAAGGAAAGAGAAAATAAATATTTCTTTAACTCACAAAGCGATGTGTACTGATTATTATAAGGTGGCATGTATATATGAAATTCATTTCAAAATCATTTAGTACCCATGGGTGTAAAGCAAAATACAGTGCAAGGTCCCAAGAATGAACCAACATGAAAAGTCAATGTCAGAGCAGAGTACATTATAGAAAGCTTCCAATCAAGAAGATGTACAAAAAGAATAAACTTAGCAGGCCCGAGACCATCAGGCTTAGAAAGTCACCCTTTAAGACTGGCTCTTGGCTGGCATGTAGGAACTCAGGTTCTCAGAGTGTCCCTAGTCTACACTAGTGGACAAGGGTGGCTCACTGTGCTTACACTGAGTAAACAATTTAGTTTACACTCAACACCTGCTCTTCTTCTATAAATCTGGGATCTTTTAAGCTTTTTTAAAGCTTTTATTCATTTATTTGACGGGGGTAGGGGCACACAAGAATCAAGAGTGGTGGGAGAGGGGGAAGCAGGCTTCCCACTGAGCAGGGAGACCAACGTCAGGCTCAATCCCAGGTCCCCAGGATTATGACCTGAACTGAAGGCAGCTGTTAATGACTAAGCCACCCAGGTGCCCCATATCTGGGATTTTGTTACATGTGAGGCAGAAAATACCCACAAGTCCCCAATATAAATCGTGGGTACTAAATTTCAAACGGACTTCCTTGTACAGAAATATCACATGTGTGGCTTCTCTCTACTGAGAGAAGAGTGTACTCTGTGTGACCCCTCGTGGGAGGGAGAAAGCATAAGGAAATCCACACATGGGTTTCTCTAGACTCTGCCTGGGCCTTTTCTCCTTATGATCTGGCTGTATATCCTTACTAGATCATTGCAATAAATCTTAGCCAAGAGTAAAACTGTATGCTGAATCCCATGAATGCTTCTTTTTTTATTTTTTATTTTTTATTTCACAGACGGAGATCACAAGTAGGCAGGAGATCACAAGTAGGTAGAGAGGCGGGCAGAGAGAGAAGGGGAAGCAGGCTCCCCACTGAGCAGAGAGCCCGATGTGGGGCTTGATCCCAGGACCCTGGGATCATGACCCAAGCCAAAGGCATAGGCCTTAACCCACTGAGCCACCCAGGCGCCCCTCCCATGAATGCTTCTAGTGAATCTCCAAATGTGGAAGTGGTCCTGGAGACCCCTTACCCTTCCACCCCCTCCTCCACCCCTGCCAAAAGATGAGTTCAGGCCAAGTGCTGAAGGAATGGAAACAAATTTGTCAACAGAAGAGGCAGAGGGTCATTTCAAAACAGTTTCATTGAACACATATTTAACTTACACAAATTAAACTGTATCTGTTCAACCAAAAGAAATAGGAAATGAAGAAAAATAAAATCAAAGAAAGAAAACAAATTTGCATAGTAAGGACCATTCCTTTTCATGGCCCACTATTTTAATTATATGAGATTCTTGCCCTAAGAACTGGTTTCAGAACCTAAGCCCTGCATAAGATAAGACTCACTATAGAAAAAATTATACCAATGATTGATTCTGATATTAATCAATAAGCTCTGGGATCCTGGGATCGAGTCCCACATCAGGCTCCCTGCTCAACGGGGAGCCTGCTTCTTCTTCTCCCTCTGCTTGTGTTCCCTCTCTTGCTGTCTCTCTCCCTGTCAAATAAATAGATAAAAATTTTAAAAATAATCATAGTAAGTAAGTAAATAAATAAATAAATAAAAATAAAAGCAATGAGTAACTGCAAAATAAATACCTGGGTATAATCTACTTATGAAATTGATGTGAGGTAGGGCCCAAGGAAAGTTGCAAATACTCCAAAACTGTAAGCCTGGGTGATCAGTCTCACTGATACTAACAGGAACTGAAAAACCAATGTCTACATGAAGGAAACCTTAAACAGGAAGAGATATGACTAGCATTCACAACTTGGGAATTTTCACATATAAAAAGGAGCCTGAAAAGAAATATCCTTTCGGAATTAGAAACCAGAGTTAAGGAGAGAATAAAAGATGAGTGGTTAGGGGCACCTGGGTGGCTCAGTGGGTTAATCCTCTGCCTTTGGCTCAGGTCATGATCTCGGGGTCCTGGGATCGAGCCCCGCATTGGGCTCTCTGCTTGGCAGGGAGCCTGCCTCTCCCTCTTTCTCTGCCTGCCTCTCTGCCTACTTGTGATCTTTGCCTGTCAAATAAATAAAATCTTTAAAAAAATATTAAAAAAAAAAAGATGAGTGGTTAAGTGTTGATTTGGAAGCCCTGAATGTTGGTAACTAATATCCAAAAGAATAGAGTATAGAAGGAGAAAATCTGACAGACTAACCCTCTAGAAGCTTTGATTCCCAAAGCAGACAAAACCATATAGACAGGCATATTTCAGGTAATTACAGGAAGGAATACAAATACAGAATTTAAATAATATATATGTTACATGCAACAAAGAGGAAAGTAGATAATTCTCACATCCTCCTTCCACACATCTAGCCCATCAGGTCAGTTGGCCAACAGTTCGCAATTCTCCATCTTTAAGTCATATTAATGACACTGTGGAAAGACGGCAAACTATGACCTTCACATATAATTCACAGAAGGCCCTTACATGTCACAGAACAGTACCAGTAAGGGTGATTTGCACCATGCCACCTGAGTTAAGGAGTATTCAGAAAAAGAAGTCTACTCCAAGAAGCTGATCTCTACTTGTTCCTGAAACATTTAGGTTCCTCACTCAAAATTTCTAGCTAACGCTCTTACTTCCTACCATCCAAACATAAACAGAAGAACCGGCTCAAAAGGAACCACACATCTATGTTGTACATGCTTCTGTCTTACTGTAGCTCACTTTCAAGAATTCTGCCAAAAGTCTCATGTTGCCAGGAGGCAGGATCACTGGAATTGGAGTATCTCCCTGTTACAGACCAAGCTGCGTCTGGCACCCGTAACTGCTTTGACAACAAAAGGCCTGGCAAGGAATGCCATCCAAACCTTGGACACAAATATTGCAGTAGAGGATGCTTTCTGACTTTAAAAACAACAACAACAACAAAACAAAAAATAAAACTGGGGCTTTTCCCTTGTCAGATTTTCTTGCAGGTGGTCTTATATATCCAGGGGCCCAGAGAGTCAGTGGAACTAAGAACTCACCCTGAAGGGAAGCCCTTCAGAAAAGGATTCTTGGCCACTCCAAGGGATCTTTCAGGAAGCATGGTCCCCTCCAGAGATACAGGCCTATAACTGGGACACCTGGGTGGGCCCTCCGACTCGACCACTCTCCAATCCCCTCACCTCTGAGGCCAGTTCATGGACTGTTTAAGAATATGGACAGGCACTGAAATTTTCAGTCTGCTATTGCAGACTCAACCCTGCTCTGACTCTCTATCATAAAATCCTAAAATTACATTTTTTTATTTGTTTTTCTCGTGGCAAAATCTCTCATTATCAATTTATTCCCTAAATGACTGGGCTCTTACCCAGCTTGCTTTATAGCCAGTGTAGTCCTTCTAGTCACTGGATTCCCTTTCCTCAATCCCAACCTTTTTTTTTTTTTTTTTTTGGACAGGGCAGCCCTGTACTGTTGGATTTGCCCCAGGCCAGATGAAGGCCAGTCCTGCCCTGCCAGCTGGAATTCCTTGGTCCTCTATATGCCACTGGTCCCACTTCTCTGGGGTGTGTAACCAGAATGGTGGATTATACTCCCCACACATCAATTTAGACCCTCCTCATAGACTAATCTCCTGGATTCTCATCTACCCTTGAACTCAAATCTTACTCAAACCTGGACCTGCTTCTGGTTCAGATGCTCACGTCTCCTGGCCAACAGCATCCACCAGGACCACCACCTGGTCCAAACTTCCCTAGTCTGAATCCTCTCACCTCCAGGAAAGCTTCCTAAACTTTTCTTGTAGTATTTTCATAATTGAGTATTCTTCCACAATGATTCAAAATCTATCTTCAGTTTCTTCACCCTGCCTTCAGAGTTCTCTTTGTAATTCACACATCTCCTCATACCTGTGCCTATTTAAAAGCTGCCCATTGCCCATCAAATGTCCAAACTCCTTAGCATGACACACAAGGCCTTCACATGCTGACTTGTCTCTTCTCAGCTCAAGCCACTCTACCCTCTTCCCACTGCACTGAGGTCTCAGTGTGAGCACCTGACAATTAGTTTTCCTGACTGTAATGTAAATACCTGACATTAAGATTTGACTGCCCCGGCATGTATTGCATGGAGCACTGGGTGTGGTGCAGAAACAATGAATTTTGGAACACTGGAAAAAATAAATAAATAAAACAAAACAAGACAAAAAATAGGCTGTGCTCTCCAGTATACTTCCTGGACCTCAGCTAGGAGATTAGGGAGGGGTATTAACCCTATAGGTATTTCCTGCAGCATTAATAGTAGTTCTATAATATGAAAGAGTGAGACCACACTATGTTGAAGGTGTTATAACCGGGAGAATAAGGCTTCACAAGCTCTTCAGTAAAACCTAACTTTTACTCTGTATCTAAGACAAAATAGTAATTATTCACTTACTTTAAATATATATTTATTAATTATAACTATTGACTTACTTATTTAAAGAGATGTACTGTTTTATAAGAATGATAGATGTTTGTCATTAAAGATAAAATAAAGCACATTCAATAAGTTTTTTAAAAAAAGGATTTGACTGCCCCAACATCTACTTCAAAGACCTCCATCTTGAATGATGACATTGACTACCACACAGCTTAAGGGCCCCATTCATAAAGTTCTCTTTTTAGAGAGCTCTGGTTGACATAGATAACTGACCTTCTGACCACTTGTTTTTCCCTTCCCATGCTTTGTTTCCCACCCACTCTTATGTTTTAAATCCATAAGGAGTGAACCCACAAAACCCTGGACACCCCACCCTTAACTCCAAAAAAGGCAGAACCTGAAGCTCCATGTGCTTTCATACCCTCTCTCTCTCTCCCAAGACCTTACTGTGTGGTCCTAGGCATGCCATGTATCCCCAGGACCCACAAGTAATAAACATTTTTTCAAAGTTCCCTGATGGTTGTTGCTGAGGTTCATCTTGTGATCATAATAAGAACCATAAGGACCAGTCCAGCTACAACATTGTCCCCAGGTGGGGAAATGTCTCTGGAGGCTAGCCAAAAAGTAGCATGGACCCAGGTGAGTGCCCCCAGGAATTCCTCCAGGATGCCCAGCAATACTAGCCATAGGCTGAGACTGACCCAAACACAGGCACATACCCACACACCCTGGCCCAGGCTGTCTAAAAGCATACATCCCCTTGTCTGGAGCAGGGAATGGCGCTCACGCTTCCATCTGAGATGCTCACATGAGTCAGATTCCATAATGATGAAAGTCTCCCATTTGGATGAGTATCATGTTACTTCTACTGAACATATGCTTTGTATTTAGTCAAATTCATTCTCTGAAAACTGAAACATAAGAAGATCCTGCTTTAAAGAACAAATAATAATAGTAGTAACAGCTAACAGTTACTGAGTGTTTATTATGTGTCACACACTTGGTTAATAAGCACCTTTACACATAATATACAATATATTCCTCAAAATGAGCCCATGAGGTAGGTGCAACATATTAACCACATTTAAGAGATAACAAAACTGAGACATGATCAGAATAACTTATCTCAGTTTTCACAGCTCGTTAAATATTGACATTCAGGTTCAAACCGAGACAGTTTGATTCCAGAGCCCATCACATTATACTAACTCAATATCCTTCCAACCTTGGTCCCTAGTTGCCAACTGGTGAGCAGAATTCTAGAATCACTCCTCATGATCGTTGAGAACACCTTCCAGTTTGAGTGGAGGTGGAACCTGTGAGGGCAGTGAGATATCACTGCTATGATCATGCTATCTCACAAAAAAGAGAATACCCCTGGCGAGCCTCACTGGTCACATAAGCTGTTTAAAACCCTCAAATTTTCTCTGGCTGGTAAGCAGAGAAGTCAGAGAGCCAGGAAGCATGAGAAGGATCTGACATGAGAAGGATTTTCCATTGTCCAAGGCTGCCTGATAGGGAACCTTAAGAGATCTAGGGATTGAAAGCTGCCTCTGACCAGCAGCCAGCAACAGAACAAACACCTCAGTCCTAGAACCCCAAGGAACTGAATTCAGCCAGGAACCTGAAAGAGCCTGAAACCTCCAGATGAGAGCCCAGCCTTGCAACACACCTTGATATGCCTTCATAAGACACTTAAGCAGAGAACTCAATGCAGACTTCTCACCTACAGAACAGTAAAACTTAAAAAAAGGTGCTGTCTTAAACCACAAAGGCTGTGGTGATTTGTTATAGGCAAAAGCAGAAAACTAATATCCAACTCCTGGTACCAAAATTTGGATTCGTTTTCTACTGCTGTACCACGATTACCACAAACAGAAAAGCTTAAAACAATACTCATTTCTTATCTCATAGTTCTGTAGGTTAGAAGTCTTAGTGGGTATGACTGGATTCTCTGCTTGGAGTTTTGGGGAAGACTGTAGGGATCGGCTTCCAAGCCCCTTCAAGATGTTGGCCTAATTCCAGCTCCTTGAAGCTGTCTGACCAAGGAAGATCCCCACTGTCTTGCTTTTTTCACCTCAGATGAGATGATAAATGGGGATTTACAATCTACATAATATTAGCTACATAAAAATAATGCAAATGCCTTTAAGCATAATATAAATGTTTAACATAAGGGATTTAGTCTTATATTAAATGAAGGAAGGGAAAAAAAGAATACAGAAGGGACCTACTACATATTATTTATAAATTTTAACACTAATTCTTGGGTTACAGAGATAATCAGTTTCTCTTATAAAACTGAAAAAAAAAGTTTCTACATTTCCCATTTCATCAGTTTTTCCCAAATCTTAAACCTTCAATTATGTTTTTTTTACATTTATTATACAGCTGCCAGTAAACTTCCACTAGGATAACAGATATCAAACTTGCATCAAGAATTTAACACATAAGGAAACCACTTCCCATAAATATTTTTCTATTACTTTTTCACCTTATAAAGACATACTAAAGCATTAAAAATACAGATGTAGAACGCAATAAAGAGAAGAAGTTGGGAAAATTGATGCTCAAAGGGTACTATATAATATCAGCTTGAGGTTTTTAAAAGTGTGCTTACAAATCTAGGGCTTTCCTTGAGGGAGTGTTTTTAAGATTGCAACAAATGACCTTTAAAGGTAAGTCACCTAAAACTACAAAGTCGTAACAACACCTTCTTTGTCCAGAAATATCACTTCACTGGCACCTATTAACACAAAGTGAGAAAAACTTGTTCTATGCATACACAAAAGCTCTAATATTAAACTCTAATGATCAGCTCACTAGACCCATGACATCACCTTCCAAATGTGTTCACTGGGGAAGACAGACAACAGCATCAGAACATCGGAAGCAATGAACTCCCACAAACAGAACTCCTTATACATGTGGGTAGTATCATGTTTTATCTCACAAATATACATAACATTTTTTTTTTTACTTTATTTAAGCTTTATTTAAACATATGATGTAACCCCACCACCCTCACCCAACCCCTCTTCCCCCCAACCCCCTCAGTTTGTTTTATGACATTAAGAGTCTCTTTTGGTTTTTCTCCCTCCCGATCCCATCTTCTTTCATTTTTACTTTTCCTACCACCTTAACTCCCACCCCCGTTGCATCTCCACTTCCTCATATCAGGGCGATCATGTGGTAGTTGTCTTTCTCCAGTTGACTTATTTCGCTAAGCATAATACGCTCTAGTTCCATCCATGTCGTCGCAAATGGTAAGATTTCATTTCTTTTGATGGCTGCATAGTATTCCATCGTATATATATACCACCTCTTCTTTAACCATTCATCTGTTGATGGACATCTAGGTTCTTTCCATAACTTGGCTATTGTGGACATTGCTGCTATAAACATTCGGGTACACGTGCCCCTTTGGATCACTACGTTTGTATCTTTAGGATAGCTACCCAGTAGTGCAATTGCTGGGTCATAAGGTAGCTCTATTTTCAATTGTTTGAGGAACCTCCATGCTGTTTTCCAGAGTGGTTGCACCAGCTTGCATTCCCACCAACAGTGTAGGAGGGTTCCCCTTTCTCCACATCCTCGCCAGCATCTGTCATTTCCTGACTTGTTCATTTTAGCCATTCTGACTGGTGTGAGGTGGTATCTCATTGTGGTTTTGATTTGTATTTCCCTGATGCCCAGTGATATGGAGCACTTTTTCATGTGTCTGTTGGCCATCTGGATGTCTTCTTTGCAGAAATGTCTGTTCATGT
>RCUC01122768.1:0-18143 GCA_003697995.1 Taxidea taxus jeffersonii
GTGGACAAATTGCCTCTCTGTTTTCATTAGCCTCTAACTGAGATTTAGTCTCACTTTTAATTATCAACGAGGGCAACAAACTTCAGGAGAGTCTACAGTACCAGTGTCTTCGTCACTAATAGCAATCAGATTTTTTGACATCCCAATCTAGTTGTTGTGGTAATCCTGAAATATCATTTACTCCTGTCACTTCTTCCAAATAACAGTAGTTAATTGACCTGCCATTAGTTCTTCTTACTCACTGCACACTCTAGAGGCATATGTATTATTATATCACCAACTGGGTTTTTAAAAATATTTTTGAAAACTGTATTGCAGTATCATTGGTTTGCTTTGGAATATTTACTTTCATATTTCATTAAATATTATTTAGAGAAGAAATCCAAACTGCCAGCATAAGGGGTCCATGGCACAAAACAAGTTAAGATCCCCTGTAAAAGATTTGGAAGCTGTGAAGAGGGAGGTGGTTTGCCCTTCCCAGACGCTCACCCTTGCCCAGGCTCATGTTCTGGAGTGGAAGGAGGGAGACTGGGAAGGAGGTAGGTCTCCTTCAGGTTTTCCTTGAGTCCCATTAGAGAAAACATGTAATCCATTAAAAAGAGACCAAAGAGCACAGCACTCTGGACATGTTTTTCAGAACGCATCTTTGAGTATCACAACCCTGATTTTCAAGATGGTTATACCTGCAGGGTGGGCACCTGGCCTTCTCGCACTGTTAGGTGAGCTCTGTTGACTGGCCCCATAGGCCACTTCCGATGATGGGGCTGGAAAAATGGGAGTCGATTCTGTGTTTGGCTTAGGAGGGTGATTCAGCTTGATGCTGGGGTAATAACTGCTTGTCGGTCTCCCAGGGTGGAGTTAGTGAGGGGGCGAAAGCCAGATCACATCCTAGTAACCATGGTTTCTAAACACACGTTAAGGCTGCTGGAGAAAAATGTAGCTGGCTCTCCCCTACTGGCTTTCAGAGCTGTTGCTCACATCACGGGAAAGAGTCTGTCCTAATGGCTGGTCACCGTGTATCTGGACACCTCATTCCAGAGAACCTCTATTGTACTTCTTCCAAATATTTGGAGTTTATTACTCAAGACTGATGCCTCTACCAGAATGTTTGGGAAACCCGTTAAGGCCAAGGGCAGGGACTGGATAATCTCTTCTGCTATTTACGATGGGGAGATGTTATCAGATACGAGGCCCTTGAAAGACTGTATAAATGATGGTTTCATCAACCATCATTGTGTCATTGTGTAAATGGCTTTGCATCAGGATCGTGCTCTCACGTTCCAAGAAAACAACTTAATCTCTTACCTAGTGAAATGCAGATAGAATTTGGATTCTAAGATTCAGTTTTCAATATAAAGCAAGCTTTTCTCCTTTCTACTTTATTCAGTTTAAATGCCACTTTGGGATGGTCCTTCTTGTTTTAGAACTGGATGCAGAGGTTTTTAAAGACTGACTTCTCAGATTCCCTTGTGTATTTTGAAAGCATGCTGTGTCTTTAGATCCTGCAAATCTTTTACTTAGCACCCAAAAGGGAGGAAGCAATTGTGTGTGTTTATGCATACACACAGAATCAGAAAAATAAATTCTCAGAATTATGGCATCAGTTCTTAGGGCTCAAATATATTTGATTCACATATAAGAAAAAAAGAAAAGGGGATTACCTGGGGGGGTGCAGTGGGTTGAGCATCAGACTCCTCACTTCCGCTCAGGTCATGATGTCAGTGTTGTGAGATCAGGCCCGGAGTTGAAGCCTGCTTGCGATTCTCTCTCTCCCTCTTCCTCTGCCACTCCCACTCATGCTCTCCTTCTAAAAATAAATAAATAAATAAATTTTTTTTTTTTTTTTTTAAAGGAAAAGGATATGACAAATGAGTATTACCAGCAAGACAGGTCTTAGAAACATACTTTGTGGTTCCGTTTTGCCGGTGGAAACACACAAACCTGGGACATCTGGATGGCTCAGTGGGTTGGGCCTCTGCCTTTGGCTCGGGTCATGGTCTCAGGGTCCTGGGATCGAGCCCCGCTTCGGGCTCTCTGTTTAGCAGGGAGCCTGCTTCTCCCCGCCCCCTCTCTCTGCCTGCCTCTCTGCCTACTTGTGATCTCAATCTCTCTCTCTGTGTCAAATAAATAAATAAATCTTAAAAAAGAAAAGAAAAGAAACACACAAACCTGTCTTCTCTAGGGAATCTCTTGACGGGGGAGCCTCCAGTGCTGCCTTCTCCTTTGACTGACATGGCCCATCATCCCCCACCCGAGTTCTCCAATGATGAGCGGTCGCCTCTACTTCACCTCTATTTTTATTTGACCTGAAGCCAGTTGCACTGATTCCAAAAGAGAGAAAAGGGCCTGACGTGGCTTCTATCCCTTCAAGCTGGCCTGCTGAAATGATTGATAATTCCCAGGGACTACTCTCAGAAGATTAAGTCCTTTTCATTTGGCCTGATTTACACTGGCTCTCTCATACTTATTCTTGGTTTGGGAATGAGACAGCACCCCATTATTTAGCCGTGAAAGCAGGGATGTCACTAAAGGTGGCCTCATATTACTGCTTAAAGGCCTATTAGAAATCTCATTTTGCTTTTTGGAGATTCATTGTGATGCAAAGCCATTCGAGGTTTCATTACTGGTGAAAGCCCTTTGTCAGGCTGGCCCAGCCTGTTGTCCCAAGATTTGCAGTTCTCCTTTCCTACTGCTATTCCGACACAGGAATACTGTTACTTTGAGGATTTCATGACATCAGTAGAAAAAAATATACTTAAGGCAGGAAAATTGCTGCCGAACAGAAAGGCGCCATCAAATCTCCCCTCAGATACAAGTGACAAACTCCACTTTGTTCTGCTGTCCTGACATCAGATTTCCCTGTGGGACGTCAGACAAATGAATACCTGCCAAGTTATTTCTGTAAGAATTAATGAAGAGGACATTTTCTGTGATTACGACACCCCCACCCCCACCCCCACCCCCATTTTTTCTTAGGCAAATGACTGTTTTTTCTTCTATTAAACACACACAGCTGTGAGACCCTGAATTCCCCATTAGTGACCTTGTGAGCTGCCTTCTCTTCTCCTTAGGCCAATCCCTGTGCTTCCCGGGCCAAAAGATTCTCAGCAAGATATGGTCAGTGACCTTGAATGAGTCACTTCACACCTCTGTGCCTCAGTTTCTTCATTCTAAAAGAAGGATAACAATCGCTCATTACTGATACTGTGAGGATTTAATGAAATAATGTATGGAAAGCACTTAGGACGCTGTGCCAGGCAGAGAGGCTCATTCCACAAACATTTATCAAGTACCCACTAAAAATGGTGTCCCTGCCCCTAAAGTTCTCCCTGGCTTTGATGTATTTGATTCTGGAATAATTCCTAAGCATTGGGACTACCAGGAGGAGCAAACACAGGCCTGGTCTCTGCCCTCATGGAGCCTTCCGTCCAGTTGACGATTGGGGCATTCATTAGATAACCACACGGAGTTACATCTCCGAATTCGGCCAAGGACTAGGAAGGAAGATTACACAGAGCTCCGCTGGGTCCTCACTTAATCAAAGAACACCTTTCCATAATCAGAAGGAAGAGTAAGAGTGAACCAGGAGGAAGGAGTGTCAGCCCCCTCACCTCCAACCTTAAAGTTTTGAGCAAGTTAGGAAAAGGTGTGCCTGCCATAGGTCAGATGGGCCTCACACCCTGAACATGGCCTGGGTTTCAGTGCCCTCTGGCCTGCGGGCTGGGTGTCTTTAAGCAGCAACCTGTACAGCTGCACACAATGCCCCTGGCTGGGGGTAGGGGGATATTGGAACCAGAGGAAAGCCCCTCCTCAAAGGCCCTGAGGTGGGAGGGCACTTTTGAAGAGGTAAAAAGGGCCAGCATGGCTGGAACACAAGGAGCAATGCTTATAGGAGGAGAGTCTAGAAAGCTCTTGGTAAATATCAGCTAGTGTTAATGCACAATAATGTGAGTCTTGTAAATCCATTGCCAGCACACCAAGTCTCCTTGGTGACTTACTTGGTGAGAATTACTTCAGGGATATGATCTGTTGGTGTCACACAACTGAGATTCCAAGAATAAGGACAATGGATGAGCACAGACATTTACTATGGAAAGCAGGCCTCCAGCAAAATATGAATGCTCCACTGTAGCCCAGAGAGCCAGATATTAGGCAAGAAGAAGTGAAAACAAAAAGAGAACCAAACAAAAATTTTTAAAAGCCACCACATCATGCAAATAAAAATGGAAACAGAACATTAGGGAAAGGTTTCTAACAATGCTGTCATTTTGAGGGTGTAATTATCTCTCCAAAGTCATAGAGGAATCTTCTTTACTTGGTGTCTTGGAAAGGACCTGCCCAGCCCAAGACCCAGAACCTGGCAACAACTCCGCACTCCCTTGAAATGATCTCAGTGACCCCAAGATTCTTCTGGGCTTTGATTTCTTTGTTACTGGAATAATTCAAAAGCACATTCATTCATTCAAACAAACATACTATACCCAAGGTATACAATACCACAAGAGTGGGTTGTGTTGTTGTTGTTTTTAAGTCAGAGTTTAGAGGGAAATAAAACCTCACATCCTGGAGAATCACGCCATTTTACCTCTCAGCTTTGCAGTCTGGGCCAGGCTCTGCATCTGCGAGTGTTTGCCCAGGGAAAGTCTGGTGTCAGCAGAGCATTGAGAGGGAAGCCTACCTAGGCTTTGGGATCCTGGGTCTGGACTCAGATCCCAGCTAGGCCACCTAAAAGCTGTGTGACCTTGGGTCGGTTAGTCAGCCTCTCCGTATGATGGGATTACTATAAACTTAAATGATGGCTATTGTTAGGGAGAACTCTGAGGCCCGGGAACTTAGGAACACCTGACTTGCAAAGTCGAAGCAGGATCCTGGGAGCAGCCTCCATGTGACCCACATCCTTTCTGAGGTTTATTTCTTTGTACTAATATCTAAAAAGGCTTAACTTGGCTTTCCAGAGGCAGCTGTGCTTTAGAGAAACAGAAGGAACCAGAATTAAATCATACTTCTAAGATCTTGGCAGGAATTAGTCTCTCTATGCCACTTTTAAGGGGGGGGGGGAGGAAAAGAGCATTTCGCCATGATTTTTAAATGTGTTATCTATGATCAAACATCCCATCACAATCTGAAAAGTCCCACAAGAGCAAACAATGTCAACTGACCCAGCACTTGAGATATTTTATTGCCTATTAAGAAGTAGTAGCAGAATTTAAATTAAAAATATGCCCGAGGGGCGCCTGGGTGGCTCAGTGGGTTAAAGCCTCTGCCTTCAGCTCAGGTCATAGTCTCAGGGTCCAGCGACTGAGCCCTGCATCGGGCTCTCTACTCAGCGGGGAGCCTGCTTCCCCCTCTCTCTCTGCCTGCCTCTCTGCCTCCTTGTGATCTCTCTTTGTCAAATAAATTTTTTAAAAATCTTAAAAAAAATATGCCCGAATTTAAGCCACATTAGCCTGGAATGCGTGCACAATTTATCAGAGATAAATTCCAATATTTTTGCCTTCAGGAAAGAGATGAACTACTTAATTTCCCTTCAGTAGAATGGTAGAAAAAGAATCCTTTATTATGTCTCAGTCATAATGCAGTATTTAAGAGTCACCTCTGCTTTGTCCCGTTTCACGTCTATAGAACCTTACGGATGTCCCACCTTTAGGACTCACATGCAGCTTTAGCAGCTGGAGCCTTTCAGAACAGAGCAGGCTCACAGTGATTTTGGAGTGCGCTGGTTAAAAACAAAGCAAAATGAATCCATCTCAGATTTTAAAATTAAACGCGATAACTCAAGCCTAAACTTCTCTATCAAAACTGGCATTGTTGCTTTCTAAGAATGGAAATGGATGAGGCGCTTAATCAGAGAGGCCATTATGTTGTCAAAGGGCTCGCCGAGGCTGAAGGATGGATTCTCATGGGCATATGACCATTTGATTGCTTTTCAGCCCCCGGCCGCCGATCCCCCTCTCCCTCCTGCTGACAGAAGAAGAGGCAGCGCTGTGCATTCAATCCTTCTGGAGAGCCTATCTGGTAAGAGTCATGTGCAATTATGGCGTTTAGCCTGATGGGGAATTTTTGTGATGTGGAGGGCCCATGGGAAAACTGTTAGATGCATTTGAAATAGAGGGTACTACAGCTAACATCCAAACCTCAGAAATGGGATTCTCTGTAAAATACAAAGAGTGATTTAGAATTTTTACCAACACTTGTGTTGCAGTTGTCATTAAAAGTATCCACCAGCCTTTTAATGTTGGGTTGACTGGCCTGTATTACCTAAAAAATAATATTATATACATGCAAAGAGCAATACCATGTTCATTTTAGAAAAAAGAAACGGAAAATTTCTCAGGTAGAGCAAATAAAAATTTTTGAGGCACTGAAATTATTACCCCAAAGTAATGGTTGGCATTTTGGTGTAAAATTTTCCAAACCTTAAAAATCTTAACGGGTAGGGTAGGGTAGGGGGTGAGCTAAATGGTTGAAGGAGATTAAGAGTACGTTTATCTTGGTGAGCACTGAGTCATATGTGGAACCATCAAATGGCTATATTGTACACCTAAAATTTATATAACACTGCGTGTTCACCACACTGGAATTAAAATGAAAAAAATACAATAAAGCTTAACAATTTTTAAAAGACAGAATAACATATAAACACGTATCATATGCTAGAAATAACCTTTTCTTTTGAAACCTGTCATTTCTAGCCATTGGTTATTCCCAGTTTATCATTATTCTAATAAATGCTGTAATAGATATTTTCGTGGAGGCATCTTTGCACATTTGTCTGGTTGTTTATGTAGGATGAATTGTAGGAGTAGAATTTCTAGGTCAAAAGGTGAGTTCCTTTCTAAAATTCCTGATCCATATTGTCATGTGGCCCTTCAGGAAGGATGTGCTTTGAAAAATTCTTACCAAATACATATGAGAATGGCATGTGTATCTCGTTCTAAAAAGTGTACATCCTCTTTGATTTGTTGACAGAGTATCAATGTTAAGAAGCTTCTAGGTAGGAGCACCTGGGTGGCTCAGTCGTTAAGCATCTGCCTTTGGTTTAGGTCATGATCCCAGGGTCCTGGGATGGAGCCCCACTTCAGGCTCCCTGCTTGGTGGGAAGCCTGCTTCTCCCTCTGCCACTCCCCCTGCTTGTGTTCCCTCTCTCGCTGTGTCACTCTCTGTCAAATAAATAAATAAATAAAATCTTAAAGAAAAAGGAAAAAAGAAGCTTCCAGGTAAACATGAAGGTCCCATTCTAGGTAGAAGCATGCTTCCACCCAAATCTGAGTGTTAAACATCAGTGGAATGAGTTTAGAATTGATTTCAGGGGTGGTAGATCGCCACAGAGAAGGTCTCCGTGGATTTACAAGGAAGTCCAAGATGCACTCTTCTTGTTGATGCACTCTTCAGAATTACCACAGGGGAAGCAGGCTGAGGGGAACACACCAGCAAACTGTTCTCCATGAAGAAGTTAGATTTATTCTAATGAGACATAATTAATAAATCAACAAGCAAAATATTTGTTAAGTGACCATTAAGTGGGACTTGTCCTTTATTACAAGGAGCTTCCTTCTGTCTCGGGCCATATCATCCAGTCACTCCACTCTCTTTGTATGTGGCACATTCCTGAACACGTGGGTTGAAGTGAGGTGTGGAGGTTAATTAATAGACTCAGATGTTATGAGGAGCCGTTTGTTCCCAAGGAGTTAAAAACTGATGATAAAACCCTCTACTATACTCCAAGATTGATTGATTGATTGATTGATTGATTTAAAAGATTTTATTTATTTATTTCACAGTCAGAGATCACAAGTAGGCAGAGAGGCAGAGAGAGAGAGGAGGAAGCAGGCTGTCCGCAGAGCAGAGAGCCCGATGTGGGGCTCAATCCCAGGACCCTGGGATCATGACCTGAGCTGAAGGCAGAGGCTTTAACCCATTGAGCCACCCAGGCGCCCCTATACTCCATGATTTAGATAGAACTTTTGACGACATAGGTTTTCAGTATTTCATACATATTTTATACCTGTGGTCTTTTTCCTTCATGATTGAACATCCAGCGGGTTAGCTGAAGTTCTGGGATGCCCAAGTGAGGTGAACGATTCCTGGCTCCCACATGCTTTCTGAGCTCTGCCTTTGTTGTCCACGTATTTCATTTGTAAGACTTACACTTGTTACACTAGACTTAGCCATTTTACTTTCCCATTTTCTGATTCTTTTAGTGAAACCGGAAGAGCAAAATGCAATAAAATAGTAATTTTCAGATTTCATTTCTTTAAAAACAGCAAAGCCCTTTCTTCAAATCAAATCATACTCAGAAGCCTGGAATATAACCAGTGTTAAGAGTGATAACAGGAAGAGGGTATGTTCTGTCCCTGATCCTCCCATGCAGTAAGACTTTCACACGCAGGGCCCTGTGTTATGGGCCCAGCATGAAAAACAGAGAGACCCTTCTCTACTTGTCATGGGGCAACATCCTGATAAACCCACTGTAAATTAAAAATACTCTAAGTTGAAAATGCATTTAACACACCTAACCCACTGGACATCATAGCCTAGCCTTGCCTATAAACATGCTCAAAACATTTACATTAGCTGACAGTTGCGCAGGATCATCCGCTATAAAGTCTATTTTAAAATAAAGTGTTGAATAGCTCATGGAACTTATTGAATATTGCACTGAAAGTGAAAAATAGAATAATTGTATGGGTACAGAATGGTCATCACTGTATTGGTTATTGACCCTGGTGATAGGCTGGGTGACTGGGAGCTGCAGCTCACTCCACTGCCTTGGATCGCAAGAATATTGTACAGTGTATCACTCACCCAGGAAATTATCAAAATTCAAGATTTAAAGTATAGTTTCTACTTAAGGCATATGGCTTTCAAACCATCATATAAAATGTAATCATTTTAAGTTGGGGACTGTCCGTAGTCTGTATGACAGCTTAATTCAGCTCATTCACAAGCAAACCCTGCCATATAAAAATGTCAAAGTGGCTCAAAATTTTACTGGTTATGACACCATCATCACACAATAGCTAGGAACGTTCCTTGAGGTACAAAAGATGTGTAGGGGTAAGTGTATACTGTGAGAGTTTGGGTTGTTCAAATCCAAACATCTTCTGTGTGTATATATACATATTTTATACACACACACACACACACACACACACACACATATGTATGTGCTGTAGAGTGCCAAGTAGGGGGGTAAGATCCTAAGTTGTTGCTAGAAGGAAAGATGTCTGATATGTGTCTGATATGTGTGATATGAAACCTCAGAAAGTTTCCACAAAAAAAGGAAGGACTTGATTTCATCCTTAAAAGAAAGATGGAAAAAAAAAAAAAAAGAAAGAAAGATGGGATGCTGGAATATCAGCTGGGAACAAGATGGTATCTCAAGAGGAAATAGTACACACACACTCATATTATACATTTTTTATTAAAACGTGTACTGTAAGGGTGTGGCTTAGTCAGTTAAGCCGCCAACTTCTGATTTTGGCTTGGGTCACATGATCTCAGGGTCTTGGGATTGAGCCTATGCAGGGCTCAATGTGCTCAGTGGGGAGTTTGCTTCAGGATTCGCTCTCCCTCTGTCCCTGACCCAAACTTGTACATGTGTGCATGCACTCTCTCTCTCAAATAAATAAATCTTTAAAAAAAACATATATTTTGGACAGTTACACACACATACATACACACACATAGGATAGGAAATTACCTGAAAGGAAACGGAGCAATCTGACAAAAGTGGTTAACTGTGGATGGCCGGGAAAGGATTAGGGAGACCATAGCCTTCTATACATTGACCGAAGTCTTTACAAAGAGAACACAGTATGGCTTTCCTTAATTTCAGATGGATTTAAACCATGTTATGGATGCAGAAAGAATATCTGACAAAATCCAACAGGCTTTTATGCAAACTATGAATAGGAAGGAACTTCTTCAACTTGATAAAGAGTAGTTACCAAATTCCACAGCTAACATCATATTTAAGATGAAAGACTGGACGTTTTCCCATGAGACTGGGAACGAAACAAAGATATTCTCTCTACTTCAGTTCAGTGCAGCAATAGAGGTTTTAACCAAGGAAGTTAGGCAAGAAAAGGAATAAAAGGCATTCCAACCAGAAAGGAGGAAGTAAAACTATCTCTATTCTCTATGTAAACATGACCTTCTATACAGAAGTTCCTAAGTAATTCACTAAAAAAAAAAATTAAAAATTGGAATAAACAAGTCCAGCAAGGTTGCAGGATACAACCTATATACAGTATACAAAAAAACCAGTATACAAAACCAGTATACAAAAAAAAAAAAAAGAAAGAAAAGAAAATCAATCATATTTATATGTACTTAGCAATGAACAATTTGAAAATTAAATTAATAAAATAATCCCATTTGTAATAGCATCAAAAAGAACGTATTGTATAGAGCACTGGGTGTGGTACATAAACAATGAATTTTGGAACACTAAAAAAAGAAAATTAAATTTAAAAACAAGAACAAAATACTTAGGAAGAAATTCCACAAAAGAAGTGCAAGACTTGTATGCTAAAAACTACAAAATATCACCAAAAGAAATTTAGAAAGACCCAAACAATTGGAAAGACAGCCTCTGTCCATCGACTAGAAGGCCTGATGTTGTAAAGATGACAGTACACATTGATCTGCAGATTCAGTGCAATCTCTATCAAAATCCCTCCTGATTTTTTTAAAAGATTTTATTTATTTATTTGACAGACGGAGATCACAAGTAGGCAGAGAGGCAGGCAGAGAGAGAGAGAGGGAAGCAGGCTCCCTGCCGAGCAGAGAGCCCAATGCGGTACTCAATCCCAGGACCCCGAGATCATGACCTGAGCCGAAGGCAGTGGCTTAAGCCACTGAGCCACCCAGGTGCCCCCTTCCTGATATTTTTTAACAGAAACTGACAAGCAGATCCTAAAATTTGTATGAAAATGTAAGAGACCCTGAAGAGCCCAAACAGTCTTGAAAAAGAACAAAATCAGAGGACTCACATTTCTTTACTGCAAAACTTACTATGAGACTATAGTAAGAGTGCTAATGGCCTAAGGACAGGCATAGATCAATGGAATAGAATTGAGAGTACAGAAATAAACCTTTCCATTTATGGCCAATTGATTTTTAACAAGAGTGTTAAGACCATTTGATGAGGAAAGAATAGTCTTTTCAAGTCATAGTCCTAGAACTCCTGAATATCCACGTCCAAAAGAATAAGGTTAGACCCCCTACCTCATACAATTTATAAAAATTAATCCAAAATTAAAAACCTAAATGAAAATGCTAAAACTATAAAAGTATCAAAGGAAGACATAGGTGTGAATTTTCATGACTTTGGATTAAACAGTTTACATAACAAAGAGCACAAATGACAAGAGAAGAAAAATACATTGGATTTCATCAAAATTAAAAACTTTTTGTTCTTGGGGTGCCTGGGTGGCTTGGTTGGTTAAGTGTCTGACCCTTGATTTTGGCTCAGGTCATGATCTCAGGATTGTGAGATCAAGCCCCACATTGGGCGCTATACTCAGGAGGGGAGTCTGCTTGAGATTCTCTCTCTCTCCTTCTTCCTTTACCCCGTTCTTTCATCCTCCACTCTCTTTCTAAAATAAAAACAAATAAATCTTTTTAAAAAACACAAACTTTTGGAGCTCCTGGGTGGCTCAGTCTATTAAGTATCTGCCTTCAGCTTAGGTCATGATCTCAGGGTCCTGGGATCAAGCCCCCTATCAGGTTCCCTGCTCAGCAGGGGGGTCTGCTTCTCCCTCTTTCTTTGCCCCTGTCCCTGCCCCCAGCTTGTGCTTGCACACTCTTTCTCTCTCAAATAAATAAATAAAATCTTAAAAACACACACACACACACACACACACACACACACAACTCAGGCTTTTGGCTTTTAAGAATACCATTAAGTGAACGAAAAGACAATCCACAGAATGGAAAAAAAATATATTTGCAAATCATATATCAGATAAGGGTGTAATATCCCGAATATATAAAGAATTCTCACAGCCTGACAAATAACCTAATTACAAAGCTGGCAAGGGATTCGAATAGACACTTCTTCAAAGAATATCCACAAATGGCCAAGAGGCACATGAAAAGATATAGGAGATGCAAAGCAAAACCACCGTGAGATGCCACTTCACACCCACCAGCATGGCTAGGATCCAAAAGGCAATAACAGTGTTGGCGAGAATGTAGAGATCTTGGAAGGGCTCACACGCTGCTGGCGAGAATGGGAAATGGTGCAGCCACTTTGGAAAGCAGTTTGGCCATTCGTCAAAAATCTAAACATTGAGTCACTGCTCCATGACTCAGCAGTCGTTCTCCTAGGTATCTATTTAAGGTAATTGAAAGCATCTGTCCATACAAACACTTGTACATGAATGTTCGTGGAAGCATTCTTCACAATAGGCAAAATGTGGGAAACAAAATACCCACCAGCTGATGAATGGATACGTAAAATGTGGTACGTCCATATGGTGGAACGTTATTCAGCCATAAAAAGGAACGATGTACTGATCCATGCTACGAGTTGGATGAACCTTGAACACATTATGCTAAGTAGAAGGAGCCAGACATAAAAGGCCACATATTCCATTTAAATAAAAAGTCCAGAATAGGTAAATCCCTAGACAGAAACCAGATTAGTGGCGGTCAGGGACTGGAGGAAGAGGGGAACAGAGAGTGACTGCTAACAGCATTGTTTCGGGTGATGGGAATGTTCTGGAATTAGGTGATGGAGATGGTGGTACAACTGTGAATGAACACTGCCTTTGAACTGTAAACTTTAAAAAGGGTGAATTTTATGTTATGTAAATTCCACGTAAGCAAATGAATCAATAATTATGGGGAAAAAATACAAAGCAAGTAATTTTATACATTTTAACCATGTGTTCTTCTGACACAAGGTCTTGATTTTTGGCCTGGTTCTGTGAGTGACAGTGAAACATTCTAAGATGAGAAAAAGGGATTTTCAGGAACTAGTGAAGTGTTCTGTCACAGGCAGCACTTGCCCAAACCCTCTCTCCTTACACACTCCCATGAAGTTTTATTGCACTTACCGTGAAGGGTTTGCAATTAATGAAAACCTTTACTTGTACTGTCTCAAACACCACGAGGGAAAAATATAGCCCCCCCCCCAAATTGTTTTGTATGGTAAACTATATATATCATGGAATTTACCATTTTAACCATTTTTTAGTTGTACAGTTCAGTGACAGTAAGCACATTCACACTGTTGTGCAATCATCACCACCATCCATTTCTAGAACTTTCTTCTTTCTAAACTGAAACTCTGTCCCCACCAAACAATAACTCCTCCCTATGCCTCCCTTCCCCCAGCCGCTGGCAGCCACCCTTCTACTTTCTGTCTCTGTGTTTGACTACCTAGATACCTCATAGAAATGGAATCTTACAGTATTTGTCCTTCTGTGACTGGCTTATTTCACTTCACATAGTGTCCTCAAGATTCATCTATATTGTCCTATGCATCAGAACTTCCATCCTCTTCAAGACTGAATCATATTCTTTTTTTTTTTTTTGATAGAGATCACAAGTAGGCAGAGAGGCAGGCAGGCAGAGAGGAAGGGAAGCAGGCTCCCTGCTGAGCAGAGAGCCCGATTCAGGGCTCGATCCCAGGACCCTGGGACCATGACCCGAGCCAAAGGCAGAGGCTTAACCCACTGAGCCACCCAGGCGCCCCAAGACTGAATCATATTCTTGACAGGAAGTTTTAAAATCCAGAAATCTGATATTCTTACTTGTTAACATAAAACTAGCTGAAATCTCATAAAAATATATTTTAACTGACATTAAAAGAAACGTCACATGGTATGAAAAGCTATGTGTAGTGAACCATTCCCAGGAGCCATGACTGTATGATTAGCCTTAGAAATAGGTTCCTGGGGGCACCTGGGTGGCTCAGTGGGTTAAGCCTCTGCCTTCAGCTCAGGTCATGATCTCAGGGTCCTGGGATCGAGCCCCGCATCGGGCTCTCTGCTCAGCAGGGGAGACTGCTTCCTCCTCTCTCTCTGCTTGCCTCTGCCTACTTGTGATCTCTCTGTCAAATAAATACATAAAATCTTAAAAAAAAACACAAAACACAGAAATAGGTTCCTGGTAGTTATTACTAGATGTTAAACATGTCTGTAAAAGTAGACACACTCTTATTCCTTCTTTCCAAAATACTAGATTAACGGTTAGGAAGCCAGATTGTTTCAACATGCAAAACTGAATTTTTTTTTAAAAAAGCTGTCTGGATATTGTGAATGAAGTCAGTCCTCTGAGCACTCTCCCTTCAGAAGTGTAGCTGGTGATAAGCTGCATTATCACATCAATGGTGCTCTTCTGCTGCTGAAACATGGGATGTTACATGTAACCCAGAACAGAGAAAACTCTGCTCTCCTGTGAAGTTCAAATGAGGTTCCCATGGGCCATAAGGATTGAAATTTCTTTAATGATTTAGGAGGCAGAGACGGGAGAAATCCACTGAATATTGATTCTGTCCAAATAAGCTTCAGGTGTTTTATGCCTTCTGCCTATTTGTTTTATTTTACTCTAACTCAGCATAGACTCCAGCATGGCGTACAATCTTCCCTGCTCCCAGGATCAGCGTCCCCTCCAGGCACTGTGACAGCTGACAATCACAAAGCCCATCAATCATCACTGCTTTTGTTCATTTGGTGAACAATACAGTGCAAGGCTGCTCCAGCAGTCCCTTTGTGGCTTTGCAAAAAAAAAGACTGGCGATCCTGATTTCCACCTGCAGAAAACAATGAGAATCTGTGCATTTATACCTTTGTCTGTTGTGCCACGAGCTGCGGTGGATGAGGCACCTCGGAGGAGAAACAGCTAGCTGTGAGCGCAGAGTACAGGTTTAGAATGGGACAGTCCCCGACCCAGACACTAGAATATCACCTCCCTCTGGCTACAGGGATTGGTTCATGAGGGCAGGGGACTTAAATCAGTCACACCTAGTGAAACCATTGTGGGAGTCTCATAGGAGTTGCCAAGACCGAGCAGCTTGCTTTGCCTGGGGGTTAGCTGGGAGGCCAGGCTATTCACAAACGTCTTGCCACTGAGTGTGAAACCTGATGGAAAAGTGAATGTGGAGGCCAGAGAGCTGGGAGCTGGGAGAGGGCTGAGCCTTGAAGGCCGCGGAGCCCTGGATTCAGCAGTGCCAGTGAGTCTCTTCATACAGGTTTCTGTCACAATCTGGATTCCTGACAATGATCGTTTTCAAGACAGAAAGTTCTAGACTCTTAATTGCTTGCATATGAAGGAGAATATTGGCACAAAATAAAAATCTGGGTCCACTCATGCAGGGAAACCGTTCCAGTTTGTCCCAGAGGACTGTGCCCTATATTGACGTGCCCTTAGCTGGAAAGGGGAAGCCTAACCCAAGGAGAAGTTTTTCTAAAACATATCTGTTATTTTTATTGTTTAAGTAATACATTTCCATTGTGGAAAAAAGGCAAGTACATAGAAGTTCCTTTAAAAATTTTAATGTAGTCATCCTTCTAGAATTTTTCCTGTTCATAGAGGAATTTTTTAAAGCAAAATCGTGATGATAAAAACTGTTTTGTGGGGGCGCCTGGGTGGCTCAGTAGGTTAAGCCTCCGCCTTCGGCTCAGATCATGATCCCAGTGTCCTGGGATCCAGCCCCACACAGGGAGCCTGCTTCCCCTCCTTTCTCTCTGCCTGCTTCTCTGCCTACTTGTGATCTCTGTCTGTCAAATAAATAAATAAAATTTTTACAAAAAAAAAAACCAAAAACCCTGTTTTGAGCCTGCCTTTTCCCCGTAGTGGTATATTGGGAACCTCCTTCTTCGTCAGTACACAAAGATCTGTCTCACAAATTGTAGTGGCTCCATGATACATAATTTATTTAACCAGGGTTGGACATTCTAGTTTTCTCTCCTACAGAAAACATATATGAAAAACGTCCTTGTTCATATGTCTTTGCACACTTACCTTATTGTCTTTATAAGGTTCATTGCTAGAAGTGGAATGGATGGTTTGAAAAGTAAGCACTTTTTTTTCAGAGTTTTGTCAGTTATTGCTGTATTACACTCTAAAGAGGCTGGAGACTAGCATGCACCAGCAATATATACAAGTGTGCCCTGGTGTAGGTCTTGATGGGACAGTGAAGAGAAGAAGAAGTAAGACGGGTGCGCCTGGGTGGCTTGTCAGTTGGGAGTCTGACTTCAGCTCAGGTCATGATCCCAGGGTCCTGGGATTCCAGGGTCCTGGGATCCAGCCCCTTATCAGGCTCCCTGCACAGTGGGGAGCCGGCTTCTCCCTCTCTCTCTGCTGCTCCCCCTACTTGTGCTCTTTTCTCTCTCTCTCTCTCCCTCTCTCTCTCTGTCAAATAAATAAATATTCTTTTTTTTTTTTTAAAAGAAGTAGTAAGAGATTGGGGCCATGAAATATGTCTAGGGATGTTGAAGTGCATGGAACACTACAGGAGGGTATAAAACAGGTGAAACCATGTGTCCAGTTGTGTGTTGTGCACTGCACAACTCTGTCTTGGGGAGTACCATTTGCTGCCAATACAGCAGACCTCTGAAGCTGGAAGAAGCCTGGGAAGTGGTGACTTGAGTGGCCACTTGTTTTCTGTTTCTTTTAATCCCACTGGCCTAGGTATCTCCTGGCCATTTCTGATAGCTAGAGACTGGATAAGTGAAGATTGTCTCTGTGATACAATCTAGAGGCTCTACCAGAATCCAAGTTAGGATCCAGAATCAGAGTTTTCTTCCTGAAAGTGTGCAGCAAGTTTTAGATCAAGTGAAATGTAAAACAATTCATATTCAGTAATGTAGTAATTATAAAATAAATGCTGAGCATTTACTCAATGGAACATTATGTCAATGCTAAAAATAATAAACAGAGGATAGTAACAAGATGGAGATTGCCATAGTATATTAAGTGAAGAAAGAATAAAATGTCTCATATGTAGATTATTTATAATTATGTTAAAAATATGGACATATAGGGGTGCCTGGGTGGCTCAGTGGGTTAAAGCCTCTGTCTTCAGCTCAGGTCATGATCCCACGGTCCTGGGATTGAGCCCCGCATCAGGCTCTATGCTTAGCAGGGAGTCTGCTTCCCTTCTTCTCTCTCTGCTTGCCTCTCTGCCTACTTGTGATCTGTCAAGTAAATAAATAAAATCTTAAAAAAATATGGACATGTAGATAGTCCATAGAAACAAATATATAAAATAATATTGTAGTTGTTCAGAGGTAGGATAAGGGGTGATGTTCTCACCCTCTCCTTTTATCTATTTTTCAAATTACATACAAAGAATATATTGTTTTTACAGAATAATAAAAACATTATTTAAATGAAGACTTGGAAACCTATATTCAACCATGGTACTTTCTGTACCCATTTCCTCTTTAGTTCAAATTTGGCCTCCTGAGCCTTTTTAGGGTGTGTGTGTGTATGTGTGTGTGTGTTTAGAAAAGATCTAGGTATTTTTGCTCAAATAATATTGTAGGTTGTAAGGAAGTTTGATTATTTTGCCTATAGCTCTCCTGTTACAGTCTTAATTAACAAGAAATAATAGACCACAGGTCATTTGGAGAACAGTTTGATTTCACGAACAAAGAAAGCCTTTCATAGCACATGTGCTAGACTTCACTAGAGGAAACCCATCGGATCGGCTGACAATTTAAAAGGCAAGGGAGAAATATTGGCATTTCCCTCTTCAGAGCATTCTGAAGATTCTAAATAAAAAGCGGCATGTATTCCAAAAGAATTGAGAATGGGGTCTTGAATAGATATTTGTACACCCGTGTTCATAGCCATATTGGCACTGTCGAAAATGTGGAAGCACCTCAAGTGTCCATCGGCACCTAAATGGATAAGGGAAATGCGGTATACATGTGCAGTGTCGTGTTAGTCCCCCTTAAAGAGGAAAGAAATCTGTCATGTGCTGCAATGTGGATAAGGCTAAGTGAAATAAGCCAGTCACAACAAGACGTGTACTGTAAGAATCATAAAGACAGAAAGTATAAGTGTGGTTCCCAGGGGATGGGGAGAGGGTAAATGGGGAGCTAGCGCTCGGTGGTTATGGAGTTTTAGTTTCACAAGATGCGAAGGGTCCCGGGGAAGGACTGTGAGCGGGCTTAATACCT
>RCUC01122769.1:0-16440 GCA_003697995.1 Taxidea taxus jeffersonii
GGAGTTTTAATTCCTTTTCCATAGAATAAAGGTTCTTACTCTGGCCAGTGTCTCCCTCAGGCAGCACTGTGGCACACTCCAGGAAAGAGCTCTAGAGTGGGTCCAGCGAGGGCAGGAGCTGGAGGGCCTGCCGTTGCTGGGCGGAGTGGGGGGTGGGGGCCACCTCCAGGCATTGGTCCTTGTGCTGTGTGTGCAGCAGAGCCGTGCACGGGGGACCGGTCCATCTTCTGCCGGATGGAAGTTCTTGATCGCTACTGCTCCATCCCTGGCTACCACCGGCTCTGCTGTGAGTCCTGTACCAAGAGGGCCCTGGGCCCCGACGCCAGCCCGGACCCGCACCTGGCCTCACCACCACCCTTCTCCACCCCCGGGAGCCCTCTGCCAGGACCCAAGGCCCCTCCAGATGCTGTGGAGCCCACTGTGGGGCCAAAAGGAGCAGATGACCATCAGCATGGCCGGCCCACACAGCTCCCGAGGCCTCTGGGCACCAGCTCCCCAATGACCCAGCACCACTCTCCTCTCCAGAATCTGAGCCCTAGGGTGTCCTGGGGCACTTCCCCCAGCGCCCCCCGGGGACTGCCCTGGGGCTGGACCAGGGCACCTGTGCCCGTCTCCGAGGATAAAGGACAGCTCAGGGAAACCCCGAAGCCCCCAGGCACCGGCCTCCCCACCACGTCCCTGGTCACATGAACCTCCCCTTGCCTCTCCCACCGGTCAAGTTTACAGTGCGGGCCACCCCAGAGATGGCCGGCCTCCGAGGACACACAGCAGGACAGGGCAAACACAGACTTCCTTTTAAATTATTTGCCTTCTTGTTGTTCTAGTTTAGGGCTATGGCACTTCACCCCATGATGTGGGTGTGCAAGGACGAAAAAGATCAGGGAAAGCCCCTAACCGGAGACCCGGGGGTGACACAGCCAAATTTCTCAGGGGCTCCTGTCTGTCTCCTGGCGGGACTGAGGGTCATCTAGCCCCTCTTCCTCACGGCCAGACCTTGGGCCCCATGCTGGATCCCTCCAGCTGCCTGCCTTTGCAAGCACATGTGGGGACCACTGTGGAGGCCCGGTCTGACTGGCCCCTCTGCCCAGAGAGGCGAAGTGGGGCAGGGAAGGTGAGGAGGAGCATTCTCAGGGCAGTCCATGGGGAAAGGGGTGCGGGTGCATGTGGTCATGAGGCTCTGGCTGCAGGGCTTGGGGGGGTTGGTCGGGAGGCAAGTTCATCTCAGGCCTGGCTCTTCTTAGCAAAAGCACCATGCAGCTCCTCCCGCCAAGGCCAAAAGGCAGAGTCCAGCTCACCTTTGCCGGCTGGAAGGCAGTGTTGGCCACCTCTGCCCTTGCCGATGGCATTTCCTCTTACTTCTGGTGCTTCCCAACTTCACTCAGCCCAGCCCAGAGGAGGGGTTCTGGACTCTCTGGAATGTGTGTCCCCCTCATCCAGGGCCAGCTGGTGCTAGGTGCTCGCTGAAGCAGGAGTGTCAACTTTGGCTGTCACACTGGGGCATGAAGGGAGGCTGACCTGGAAGGTCACTTTGTGGGACACAGAAACAGGAGTTCTCAGGTCGTGCCCCATCAAGCCTTGTTCTCCGCCAAAGACCGCTCCTCCTGGAGTCAGGGGTCTTCTCCCGCATGGCTCGATCTGGTCCAGAGGTGAGTGGTGCTAGGGCAAGGGGATGTGGTCAGGTCCCCAGGCTGAGGACCAGAGTACCCGTGCCCCCCAGGCCCAGTGGTCCCGGGCAGGATGTGAGCCTTGCTCCATGCTGGAGTGGGGAGTGGAGACGTGACCCACAGTGCTGTGGGGCCTCAACCGCCCTCCGTGTTACCTCCAAAGACAGGTAACTTTTCTAGATCTCTCAGGAAGCCTCCTGTGTTTCCAGGAATTCTCCCAAAGGTCCTTATTCCCAGTCATGCAAAGGTCTCCCGGACTCCGCAACGGGTGCTAGAGGCACTTGCCAGGCTTCCTTCCCTGGGGCGGGGGCGGGGGGCTGTTCTGAGCAGGCTAGAGGACTAGGAGCAGCAGGTCTCTGTCTGCAACCCCTGGAGAATAGCAACCCTGGAGGGGGCTCCCTTGTGCCCTCTCACCCGCTGCCGCCCCTCCCTGGGATGTTGGGATGCACACTGAGTCATTCCTGTGAGACCCAGCCTGCCTGCGTTAGGGATACACGTTCCTGTGCCTCTGAGATCCAGATATCTACATTGTTATGTATTTATTAACATTGTCCTTGGTGTTTTATTTTGGATCCCAAAGTGTTGTGTTGTGTTTTTCTTGTTCTCTCTGTTCTAGAGGAAAAGGTCTGTGAAGCAGCTTCCTGATGTGCTCTGCTGGGCAAGATAAGTAGGGGGAGGGGATGGACTGGGGGGCAGGCAGGGCCGTAGACCCTCAGCCCCCCGCCTTGGCCTCACTCATTCTGGGGTTCCTCTGAGCACCAGCTCGGCATGGAGACGCAAGAACAGCGCCACAGGCCTGGGGATTCTTCCATCGAGTAGTTCTGTGGCCTTGGGCAGGTCACCATCCGGAATCTGATCCAAAGGATAGACATGCCTGGGAGGTGGTTTCGGGGTGTGCTTAGAGAAGAATGTTCTAACTAGCGGAGCTGTTCAGACATGCAAAGAGTGGCTCCTGTAGACAGGGGTGAGGACTCTTGCCCCAGAAAAGTCCAGGCAGAAGGAGGGTGCCAGACAGGAGGGAGAAGGAACGTGACCCCCTGGGTGAGCAGGGAGAGCTGACATGGAGCTTGTAGAACTTAAAGCCATTCACCCGTGCCTCATACCTTGCTGGGTCACACATCACTAATGCACCACCAATTTTTTTTTTTTTTTTTTTAAAGAGCGAGAGAGGAGTGGGGAGGGGCAGAGGGAGAGAGAGAATCTTAAGCTGGCTCCACAGCCAGTGTGGAACCCAAAGCAGAGCTCTATCTTATGACCCTGAGATCGTAACATGAGCTGAAATCAAAAGTTGGACGCTTAACCGACTGAGCCACCCAGGCGCCGCCCCCCCCCCAACATGGTCTTTTAATGAATATAACCCAGGCCCTTCCCTGCCAGTTGTTGGGCTCGGAATTGGGCACAGAGACCCCCTCCAGGCCTCACCTGCCTGTGTTTGGATAGTCTAGCCTACAAGTCAGAACTCCATTTATATCCGAATGCAAACAGCCTCCCCCTGGGAACCACCTATTTTAAACAATACCGCTGGAGCCTAGGGGTGCACACACAGTGACCTATCACTCCTTAGGGGACCCTAGGGAGAGGTCAGCTCAGGCCCTACAGTTGCTCTCATAACTGTTCAGACAGGGAATTCTGTGCACCAAGGCACCCAGAGTGTCACTTGAAAGAGTGGGATCCCCGGGCCTGGGTGGGCCTGTGTCCTTGGCCTGGGGGACAGAGGGGGACCCCCTAAGAGCCCCAGCACCCTGGCTCTGATTCCAGGCAGGGATCACACCTGGGCATACGTGCTGAGGCGCCCCCTTTGTGTGCCATGGCAGACACTGCCAGGTGGTGGCCGCACTGAGCCTGGGCTGCTGTAGGAATCCTTCCTATAGTTGCCACCATCAGGACAAGGAGCAGTGCTGTAGGGCTGAATGGGTAATTTGAACACTGTCGGGAACCTGTATTCAGCCATCTCAGGCAGAAGTGCCATATCTCAAAGCAGGCCTGCAGAGCTTGAGTCCGGGCAGAGGGACCCAGAAACTGGCCCCAAGGAACCTCTACTGGCCTTTAGGGCCCCATAGAGCCTAGTGCAGGGTGAGACCACTCTAGAGAGTCTTTGGGTCCTAAGATTCTGGGGGACACGACCCTTCTGCTCATTTGAAAAATGGCAGTGAAAGCATTTGCCCTGCCTACCACTGAAAACATTGGAAACAACCTGACCAGGAAATGCAAGGGACTATGGGGAAGGTGTCTTCCAGGGATGGCATTATCCCTGGTGAATTCCTGCAATGTTGCTTAGGGGACCCTGTCCTCCTTGGGGATCAGATGAGCTGTTGGCTGTGCCATAGGAGTGGGCCAGAGTCAGAGTCTGGGTTCCTAAAAAAGCCCAGACGTCTACCTGAGGACTCTTACCCCTTCTCCAGTCTCCCTATGGCCCTTCCGCCCATTGAAGTGTTGGGTAGGGCCTGGGGAACCCAAGACCCTAAGATTATGACCTGAGCCGAAACCAAGAGTTGGATGCTTAACCGACTGAGCCCCCCAGGCGGCCCTACAAAGTGGTGCTTTCTTAGCTTATCAGAGGGTTGAGCTTGCATGGCAAGCAGATGAACTAAATTCCAGAGTGACAAGCCCCTATCAGCCGAGAGGGTATAGGGAAGAAGTGGTCAACAGAGGGGCAGGTAAGAAAATAGAAGTGAAATTTTAACAGATTTGTAGAAGTTAGTGTATCAATTTAGAATCATTGGGTGCCCTGTGCACAAGGCAGGAGTTTGAGGGGGGGCGGCTCTATATGTCCTCATCAACTCTTGTCCACAGGCCTCTGCTGGATGTATGGGAGAAAGATATAGGGCTCCAGCCAAGTTGGAGAATGCAAATGGAGGAAGAAATACACATCAAAATACCTCTCCACAGAAAACCATAAGAATATCTAATGGTGGACTGTTTATGAATCCCAAGACAGTGTTGGTAAGATGTCAATTACTGGTGATTGACAATTACAATCCCATAGTGATCTACAAATTTAACGGTATTTCAATCAAAATTTCAGCAGACTGTCTTTTGTTTGTTTTAGAATTGGAAAAAGTCATTAAGTTTTTATGGAAATAAAGAGGATCTAGAATGGAATAGCCAAAACAATTCTGAAAAAGCACAGAGTGGTCGAACTTACACTACCTGATTTCACAACCATGAAATCACAATCACACAACCGTGGTGCTGAGATAATTCAATTAGGATAGGTGAGTCTTGTCAATAAATGATCTGAGAAAATTGGAAACTCCAGATGAATAAAAATAAACCTCAACCCTCGTATCCTATACAGAGATTGACTCAGTCCAAATGGACAATCTACTTAAAGGTATGAACTGAAACAGTAACACTTCCAGAAGGAAACATAAAAAAAATACCTTTATGACTTTGGGTGAGACAGAGATAACAGGGAAGGTACTTGCCACAAAAGAAAGAATGGACACATTGGACAGGTCAAAACTAAGAGCTTCGATTCCTCAAAAAGCAGTGGCAAGAAAGACAAAAAAGTCTTTCTACATGTATCTCTGAAATTGGACCCGCAACCGAAATACATAATGAACTCTCCCACAACCCGATAAAAAATAGGCAAAGGGCTCGTATATTTTGCCAGAGATGTACGATGATTAGTAAGCCCGTGAAGAGGGCACCCCGCATCACGAGTCATTACCAAGGTCAAACCACAGAGGGATACTACCTCACACCTGGGGGAAGCATTAAAATGGAAAAGAAGGATCACATCCAAGGTTGGGATGCCATTAGGCAACTGAAACTCTTTACTTGGGGGTGGGGACGCAAAGTGGTACAACTACTTTGGAAAACATTTTGACAGATTTTTATAAGGTTAAACACACACGTATCCTCAACCTAGCAATGCCTCCTGTATGTTGTATCCACACGAGGGAAAGGGAAACGTCTGCCCACAAAAGGACCTGTGTGCAAATGTCCACGGTAACCTGATTTGACATCTCCTCCATCTGGAAACCACCCAGATGTGCCATGACGGCCAAACAGTGAATGGAGAGATGAACTGTGCCATAGCCATACAACAGAATTGTATTCAACGATAAAAAGGCATAAGCCACTCATATATACATGCATACGTTGACTTGGCTAGATCTAAAAAGTTTGTACTTCGTGAAAAAAAAGCCAGGCCCCAAAGACTACACACTGGGCAGTTCCAGTCATAGGATATTCCGATAAACTGTAAGGACAGAAAGCAGATCCCTAGTGGCTAGGGCTTGGGGTGGGAGAGAGGGTTGGCTGGGAGAGGATGGCAAGGGAACTTTCTGGAGTGGGGGAGGTGCTCTCACTCTTGATGGTGTTGGTGCTGCACACAATCGTCACACACTTTAAAATGGACTTTCCTGTGTGCAAATCAAATCACAGTTAAAAAAAAAAATTGAGGGGCGCCTGGTGGCTCAGTTGGTTAAAGCCGCTGCCTTCGGCTCGGGTCATGATCCCAGGGTCGTGGGATTGAGCCCTGCATCGGGCTCTCTGCTCTGCGAACAGCCTGCTTCCTCCTCTCTCTCTCTGCCTCTCTGCCTACTTGTGATCTCTGTCTGTCAGATGAATAAATAAAATCTTTAAAAAAAAATTGAAATCGAGGCACCTGGGTGGCTCAGTCAGTTAAGCATCTGACTCTTGGTTTTGGAGTCTGCTTGAGATTCCTTCCCCCTCCCTCTCCCTCCTCCTCTGCTCCTCCCTCTTCTTGCACGCACTCTTTCTTTCTCACTCTCTCAAAATGAATAAAATCTTTAAAAAAACATTTAAGTCACATAACCAAGGCAATGGGAGATACTCTGTCCGCCCTGGATCTCTGAGATCACGCTTCCCTGTCTCCCTGGTAGAAAACGTTTCCTCCCCCCTCATGGGACACAGATTCGTTTGATTCCTAGCCTCCCATTTGCGACCTGGATGGATTGGGAAAAGTCATTTTGCCTCTCTGAGACCTAGACCCTCTCCTCTGTAAAATGGGCACAATTCTTACCCATCGGATTGACTATCATTATGGAAGGTGCTGAGTGCTGTGCCTGGCACAGACTTACTTTTAAGTAATAATTATTCCTTATCATTTTTAACATATTTGACTTGGCCTACCAAGGCTGTCGGCTGCCAGCTGGGAAGTTCTTTTTGTATTTCTGGGTTTTTTTCCTCCCTGCCCCTTGACCCCGCAAAGGCAGCAGTAAGGCACCCGGGACTCCCTGCTTCCCCAGCCCTGGCCGGCATGGTGCAGGACGAACTTGTAAGGACAGCCCGAGGTGCTCAGACTGAACCTTCATCTCCTAGGAGAAGGGCCTGTTCCTGCCACCGCGGACGGAGTGACCGCCCAGGGCTGGCCATGCCTCATCTTCCCCAGAGAAACGGAGGCAGGGATCACTGGCTCCCGAAGCTCCGAGTCCCAGGACGAGTATAAAGAGGTGGGAGGTGGCCACTCTGCCCTTGGCTCAGGGGCCCCTGTGCAGCCCACCCCACCACACTCACAGCCCTGTTGGCCTCCGCTCCCTCATTTGGGAAACGGGGGTGTGGAGCTGTTCACAGGACTGATTTGGAGCAAAGGAAAGCGCATCTATGACTATGCCTAGCTGGCAAGGGGTTATTACTGTTCCCCAAAATGTGACGATGAAGAATAATGCCAAGCCAAAGCTGGGAGACTGGCTTGGGGCTCATTCAGTTCTGCCTCGTGGGGGCCCGGCCAAAAGCCATTCGGCAGCTTCCGGCCCCTTTGGGGAGAAGAGGCCCTGCTGGCCTTCCTTAGGCCGCCTTCCTCCAGCCTTGGCTTACGATCGCATGGTGCGCTTGTGAGATGATCTCCGGTCACTGAAGAAGACGGTCCGTCCCCCGGGCCACGCGCCCCTTCAGGGTGGCTCTTAGTCTCGTGAATGCAGGGTAGATGAACAGCAGTACCCAGAGATGGCGGGTTCTCTGCCTCTCTTCAAGGCCCCACAGGGCTCTCGTCCCCTCACTAGGCCCTCCCTGGGGGCCAGGCCCTGGAAACCTAGAGGCAGCTGGAAGCCAGGGGAGGCGGGCTGCCCACTGGTTCTTGGAGCTGGTTTCAGTCTGGAGACACAGTGTCTTCCTTGGAGGAGTCTGTCACTGGTTGAATCTGTAAGAGGGCACTTGACGCCTTCTGTTCATACAAGATTAGCTGCAGGAGAATGTGCGGACAGGTCTGATCTCCTTGTACAAGAAGAGAAACTGAGGCCCAGAGAAAACAAATGATTCTTCCTAACCCAAATCTCATGGTGGCAAGGTCCACGTGGGAATTCAGGGCTCCGTCTCCAGTTCATAGATGTTTCTGTGACTCTGGGAACTCGGTGTCACAGGGCCTGTGGGAGGGAGGGCCTTAGGCTACATGGTGTGCCCTGGTGCTAGGGGAGGAGCTGGCAGCCTTGTAGACAGGACCGGTGGAGCACCTTGTGGCCTTGTAGACACATGGTGGAGCACTGCCAGGATGATAGCGGGGACCAGTGGAGTCCTCTCTATGAAGAAGAATGAGGGAGAAGGTGGTCCAGCCTGCAGGAGGGTCTGCGTCCTGCCCCTGTGGACAGAGAGAAGCCAGGCTGCAGGAAGTGGCCCCCTGAGCCATCCAAGAGAGGCCCCACTTCCCCAAGACCTCTGCATCCTTCCCAGTCTTGGTCCACAAGCCTCTCACGAGGTCTACTGATTTTTTCGGCAGTGTCAGCCTCCAACACGCCTCCCCACCTGATTATCTCATCAGAAATGATTCTGGTTTGGCCCATCCTTCCTTCCTGCCCCTGGTCTGTCCCAGGCTGCTGCCAGGAGGAGCCTGGGAGAGCTGGCCAGCCTCTGCCACCCCAGTCCCATCCCCCGCAGTGCCATCCCTTCGGGGAGCCGTGCTAGTGGCAGGTAGAGTGTGGTCGTCAGAGCCACCGTGGGGGCCAGATCCCAGCCCACGACCTATTTGCTGGAGCCCCATCTCTGAGCCTCAGTCTCCCCCTTGTACAGCTGAGAGGGTCTCTGAATGAGCTTGGGCTTTGCAGGACTGGGAACAGTTAGCATTTCCCAGGCTTCTTCCTCCACGAAGCCCTCGAGCCCCTCCTGAGTGCCCAGGAGGCCAGCCTGGCCTGTGTGCCTTTCCCTTTCACCCCAGGGCCTGCACTTTACTTTCTGAGCCCAGCACGAGCCCCACATTAGAAGAGGGCAACAAGTACTGCTAAATGTGTTTCTTCCCATCCCAGAGTTCCCTGGAAAAGAAGATAGAAGGTATTGTGGGCCAAAGTGAGGGCAGAAAGACTACTCTTGCTTGAAGCCTGGTCTCGTTGTTAACTCTTTCAGCCCCCATCACAGCTGCCTCAGTTGTCCCTTCTGTGTGCTCCTATAGCACCGAGGGCATCCATCTTGGGTGTGATGCATCGGTCTCCAACGCTAACCCGAGAAGCCCCGAGAACCCAGCTGGTAGCTCAGAGCCCGGCATTCAGTAAGCACATAGTAAGTGCTTGTGGAATGGCGAACATATGTGTGAAGCACAGAGTGGGCCACTCTGGGAGAGTTTCCATCAGACTCTGGTGAGGACCAAAGGGTCCTGAGGGTCCCCCTCTTCCCTGAAGAATGTCTCCCCCTCCCGCAGCGGCAGACCCTGGTGCACGGCACTGGCTGACGCTGCCACAGCCATGTCCAAGACCGTGGGTGACCACATCCACCTGGGCTGTCAGCTCAGCACCCCTGTGAAAGGCAGCCACGGAGAACTGGAAATCTGTTTTTGGGGCAGCTCTGAGGGGGGACCTCTCTCATTTTGGGGCTCCTGATCACTCACATGGAACAATCATCGGGGCCCCACCCCCTGCCTTGGCCAAGCATTTGCTGAGAGGAAGCCGAAAGAAATCCAGAAACTTCACCACCCATGTGGGGAAAGGCTTGAGGAGAACCCATTCCTCTGGGGGCTCAAGACCTCCATCCCCAACCTTGGGCACCAGACTTGCCTGGGTTTTGGTTTTCAGTTTCTGTGCCCAGAGGCTCACATGGACTGGACACATCTGGTGCAAGGCGCTTGCACATTCATCACGGCCCTGCAGCACTCACCACAGTCGTGGGACAGGGGGTGGTGCTCAGGTGGTCCCCCACTGCAGGCCTGGAGGCCTGGGCTCATGCAGTTCCACCGCCTTTCCCTTACTCTTCTTTCAGGACTGGGCCCCGAAGTCGCCTCCCCTGGGAAGCACAGGTGAGTTTGTGGCACTCTCCTCCCATGTGCAGGCCAAGCTGTCTCTAAAGGCCCTGCCTTCACATCCCTCATTGTCTCCTCAAGGAGCCTGGTCCTCATTCAATCAGCATTTATTGAGTACCTACTGTGTGCACCATGGCCACACAGAGGTGGGCAAGACAGATGTGGTCCTTCCCTGCCTGGAGCTTATAGTTTGATGGGGAAGGCAGATAGCAAACACATTAAGAATGAAGTTGGGAAGGTCCTTACAGGTCGTTGAAGTGCTAGGAGGAAGAAACAGGTCATCTGTCCTTGAGGAGGATGAGATGGGGTCTCTTGGAGAGAGCAGTGACTGTGCTGAGACCAAAGCATAAGAAGAAGAAGCAGGTGGGGCACCTGGATGGCTCAGTGGGTTAAGCCTCTGCCTTTGGCTCAGGTCATGATCTCAGGGTCCTGGGATCGAGCCCTGCATTGGGCTCTCTGCTCAGCAGGGAGCCTGCTTCCCCCCAACCCCCGCCTGCCTCTCTGCCTACTTGTGATCTCTCTCTCTGTCAAATAAATAAATAAAATCTTGAAAAAAAAAAAAAAGAAGAAGAAGGAGTAGCAGGCAAGCTCCAGAAGAGCATCACCATGGGCAGTGGGAAAGGCATGAGCAGGTGCTCTGCAGTGGGAACGGGACCATGGCTCCCCAACTTGCTGGGAAATGTGTGCATCATTGGGGAGAGAACCAGAGGAGGCCCTCACAAAGAAATGGAATGATTGCCACAGCTGGGCTTGTGGCTGGGGCAGAGTGTGGGGCCAAAAAATGATGGGATCTGGCTTGCATTTCAAGTCAGCTTTACAGGGAACAGGGAGGAAGATGAGAATAAAGATGCTGCTGTCAGCAAAGAAATGTTGCTGGCATGGACCAGGTCACCTACAGCGGAGGTGGATCCGAGAGTCAGATGGTGGAGGCGAGAGTCAGATGGTGGAGGTGGATTGGTTGTGGGGTCAAGGGGAGTCCCCAGGTTGCTGAGCCTTTGGGTGAGTGAGGGGCTGTGCTGGAAGAGCAGGGTTAAGAGCTACCTGGCAGACATACTAGGTGTGAGGTACTGGGAGCTCTGAAGGGGAGACATTGCAAGGCAGCAGCTCAGGACAGAGGACAGGCCTGGGCAGGCAGGTGTGAGGGCTCTCAGTTTATTGGGGTGTCTTATGAGGAAGCTGCAAGGATGGCTACCAGGGAGAAAGCCACAGGGCGGGGGGGAGCAGATGGCCCAGGCAGGAGCGCGGTGGGGCTCTGACAATTAAAATTCAGGCACCTAAGCCATGTGTGTTGGCCCAGTGAATTGAGAGCAAGGATGACTGGGCCTGGAAGACCTCACATGTGTTATGGGTTGAATTGTGTCCCCCCCATTCATATGTTGAACACCTAACCCCAGAAGCCCAGAAGGTGTCCTTATTTGGAAATAGCCTTGTTGTAGACGTAATTAGGTAACACAAGAGGTCGTACCAGAGTAGGAGGGCATCTAGTCCTTATAAAAAGAGGTCCTTATAAAAAGAGGAAATTTGGATACAGAGACACACATACAGAAAGAGGCCACGTAAACATGAAGGCAGAGATCAGATGAGGCATCTTTAAGCCAAGGAATGCCAGAGATTGCCATCGAACCACCAAAAGCTAGGGGAGCATCTGGAAGAGACTGTCTCACGCAGCCCGGGGCAGGAGCCCACCCACTGACACCTTATTCTCAGACTTCTGGGCTCCAGAATGGGGAGACAATAAATTCCTGTTGTTGCCGTCACCCAGCTTGTGGGACTTGAGTTATGGCAGCCCTAGAAAAGTAACAAACTGGCCAAGGAGTTCAGAAAAAAAGAAAAAAGTCACATGCCAACTGTCCGGAAAACTGACACGGAGCCCACTGTGTGACCTTGGGCAAATCACATGGCCTCTCTGGGCCGTTCCGACTGTGACACACTGATGAATGGTTATGAAGGAGCCATGTGCTGAGTGGAGAAAAGCCACCAAGGAAGAAGGAGGGCTGGGTAGATGGGGGAAGTCCAGGGAAAGAGGAAGGAACTGGAAGGGAAAGCAGCAGATGCTAGGAGCCAGAGCAAGACTGGGCGTTATAAGGTCAGTGACGTAGCAGGTGTGGAACTGCTCCGAGGGGTCTGTGGCCCCAGCTGTCCCCCAGCTCTGCCCCTGGCTGTGTTCAGGGTGATGCAAGGGGAGGGGCTTAGCTCCGGAGAGGTGGCTGTCCCTCCGAGCCAGCAGATTCAACCTCTGTCACTTTGCTGTGCCCGCCTGCAGCAGGGACATGGCCTGGCTCACCAGAGCCCACTTCTCTGCAGTCCCTCCCGAGAGCCCAGGACAGCTGCAGACAGGAGTGACTCCAGCAGAGTGCCCTGCTCCAGGGCTGCAGATGTCTAGGAGCTCTGCGGGTGGCCAGGGAGGTATCTGACTGAGCAGAGATGGCTGTGCCCACCCAGAAGGGGCAGGGGAGGGGGCAGGGGAGGCCTGGGATGAGGTCACACTATGGGGATGGAGAAGGTGGAAGGGGGCACAGGTCAGTAACAGAGGTTCTCAGCTCTGTAAGGGTTCTGATGGGCCGCCCTCTGGGGGTGTCGAGACCCCGGGCCAGTGGCAAATCCTAGGGAAAAGGAATCAGGGGATTGCTTTGTCTGACGGAGGGAGGGGCCTTTTAGGGAGAGGTCTTGGTAATGCCACTTGGAGAGTCATGGATGCAAGGCCAGTGTTCCCTGGTACTAAGACTGCCAAAGGCTGGGAGCTTCTGTTCCGGAGCAAGGGATAGTCTCTAAGGTCTTCTGCAGAGCTAATGGAGAGACGGCCATGGGGAGACCATGGTACGAATGCCACCATAAGAATGCAAAACGCAGAGATCTCCTGCGCACATTATGATTGGACTCCTCATTGCAATTTGTGTAGGAGCCAAATTCTGCATCTGGGTTAACAAGGGGACAGAGCAGGGGGTCCGAGATTCAGTCTGCAGGAGCCCCAGAAACCTGTAGACTATGGGAGTTGGGATGGTTCGAGGATGTCTGCCCTGGAGTGCCATGCCAGACTGACAGAGCCACATGGGACTAAATGCTGGGTAGAGCTCCGGACCAGGAGCCTGGGATGCTGTCTTTTACTGCGTGTATTAATACTGTCCTTGGGTCTGACACTGGCAGTTTGCCAGTTTGCAAGGTGCTTTCATGAAATAATTTCATTGTTATGTTTGCCCACTTTCTGTGTGTGGACACTGGTGGACTGAAAAGAAAAGGGACCTGCCCCCAGGAAGGCATTCAGAGCTGGGACAGGAACCAAGGCATGGGTCTGGTCCCACAGCATCTGGATCTTGTCCCTTGCAGGCCAGGAGGGTGAAAGGACTTGGCTAAGCCCCTGGACCAGAGACATGCAGGTGCTGGGCATTCTGCACCATCTGATTGAGACTCCCAAGGGCTGTTCTGAGAAGTACCGGCTCCCTCCCTCATTTCAGGTGCCAGAGGACTTGGGGGAAGGCAGAGGTGTGCCCAGGTTTGAGGGTATGGTGAAGAGAAGGGGGAGGCAGGGACCCAGCTCCTACTGTCTAGGAAATCCCAGGGCCTACACCTCAAGTCTTTTTCTTTAAAAAATTTACACAAGAAATTACATGCTTGTTATTGAAAACGAATTTAAAAACCTAATGAGAAAAGAAAACCCACTTTTCTACTTAGCAGTAGCCTCTGTTAACCGTTTAGTTATCCTTCTAGACATATGCAGATCTGTGCATGGATGTACACACTTGCACACGCACACACACCTGGGCGTTACCATGCATGCCATCGGAAACTTGCTTCCCTCCCCATCTGGCCCTTCAGCAAAAGGAGAAGGGCATCTTGGGGCTCCTGGTGGCTCAGGTGGTTAAGTGTCTGCCTTCAGCTCAGGTCATGATCTCAGGGTCTTGGGATCGAGTCCCGCATCAGGCTCCCTGCTAAGTGGAGAGTCTGCTTCTCCTTCCCTCTGCCTCTTCCCTTTCAAATAAATAAATAGAACCTTAAAAAAGAAGAGGGAGAAGAAGAAGAAAAGAAGAAGAAGAAGAAGAAGAAGAAGAAGAAGAAGAAGAAGATGAAGAAGGAAGAGGAGGAAAGAAGAAGGACATCTTTCCAACCTGAAATATGTCGAGGTGTGTCTTCATTCTCAATGATACCTCCTACCCCATCATATGGCTAGATAATCACTTATTTAACCATATCCTCTAGTACTGTAAATTGACATTGTTTCTAAATTTTGGTATCATAAAAAAATGATAGAAGGTAAATCTATTTTGGCTTACCTGGTTTTTCTCAGGAAACTCCTGGTTTCCAGAAGTGCATTTGAGTGAAAAATGTACCTAAACCACATTCTGAGGGCCCTTGATGTACATTTCCCAATTAAGGCAACTGGAATAGGTTGATCCAGAAAGGTTGTTCAGGATTTAGTCTCTTCCATGGTGCAATAGGTTGACAGCCCAAATATTCTAAATTTTGGTTTATACCATCTACTCTCAAAACACTTCAAAAAGTCTTAAGCATCCAAATGGTCGACCCTACCAGCACTTTTTGACTTTGCTGTCTACTTGGCAAGAAGAATCTAGCATTCCTAATGACGCTCCCAGCAGCCTAGCACATTCGAGGGACCTTCCGGCATTATCTCAGCTGATTGTCTTGCTAAATGGTCAGGAGGATGTAGGGGACAGAACACTGGTTTGGGAGGCAGAAGACACAGATTCTAGCCCAACTCTGCCATCTTCGTGTCTGACGTGAGCGTTCTGTGGGTGGATGTGGTGATGGTTGCACAGTGTGCATGTATGAGCAGGGAACTGGACTCTTGAAATGGGTAGGATGCTAAGTGGTATGTTAAAAATGCATACAAATCAACTATAAGAAGTAATTTTAGGGACACATATAGTAGGGAGTCATAGGGGACAGTCAGGGGCTGCAGGTGTGACTGACGCTTTGTCCCCTTGGAATGATGATGACCAATGATGGCATCTTTGTAAAGGCCAATATTCCCCTCCCCCCACCTCAAGCCCAAGGATTGGCCAAGTCCAAGTCTGTGATTGGCTCAGCTTGGGTCACATGCTTATCCTACCCTGGAACCAGTCACTGTGCCCAGGGATGGGGCGCTGTGGTTTGGACGGAGCTAAGTTTAGGCCCACCCTGGAAGGAGGATGGGGGACATCCTGGACAGCCCCAAACAATGGCTACCACGGTGCCTAAGGGGACTGGATCCCAAGAAGGACCAAGAGCCATCTGGGAAAGGAAAGGGAAGGAAAGGGAAGGGAAGGGAAGGGAAGGAAAGGGAAGGGAAGGGAAGGGGAGGGAAAATCTGTCTTCATGCTTCAGGCAGAGAGGCAGAAGGTAGGGCGAGGTCTGGAGCCAGGAGAAACTTAAGAGTGACGCAGAGGTGGCCATGATGGCCAAAGGGGCATCCAGCCACTGCCATCAGGGGGCGCTGCTAAGCAAAGCATAGAGACTGCATGGCCCTTAGGGGTCACAGCCCAGGAACCAGTCTGGCCTCCAACCCACATAGGGTCTGAGGGCATAGGTGGCCTGGTGTAGATAACAAGGAAGGCAGTTTGGATGCCGCTCACATTTCGCCACTCACATTTCCAAAAAGGCCAGTGACAACTCTGACCCGTGTACAGGTCTGGAACCTTCAAGTTCCCCCAGCTGGCTATCTCCCTGGGATTTTGCAATAATTCCCTTAAAACCTGGGAAGAGGATAGGGGCCTGATGAGGGGCTTTGGAGAGAGTCAGGGAGTGAGTGAGAGGAAACCCTGACATGCTCTCTGATCTGAGAGACGGAGAAAGAGGAAGCAGGAGGCGGGGAGGGGGGTGAGTGGCTGGAAATGAGAGACAAGCAGGCTGGGGGTGGGGAGAGTGGCCGGCAAGGTGGCAGGGGAGCACTGACTGAGAAACCCAACAGCTCTGGATTCGATCCACTGTTTATTGACCATGTGAACTTCAACATGTTACTTTTTCTCTAAGCCTCGGATTTCCCACCTGTAAGATGTGGGTGAGGACACCTGCCTTACAGGTTGTCGTGAGTGCTGAATGAGGTCAGCTCATCTGTGCAGGCCCAGCTCAACCGTCCACATGTCTGCATGATGGCAGTGTCCCATGGGTGTGTATCACAGTGCCCTTTTCCACAGTGTCCTTATGTGTGCATGCTTCAGCTCGGTCCCTTTGCCTTTCTTCCTCCCGATAGACCGCAGGGCTGTGGAGAAAGATCTGTTTGCCATCTCCCCTCAAAATATATGAGTAAGAAGCCAGGCCCAGAAAACCCTGTCTTTAAGCGCACTGACAATGGGTACAAAGGCCTGGCAATGACACAAGCATTTTGCAGGGAGTTGCAAAAGTGAAATCAATCAATCTGCAGGACTGGCTCAGCAGTCTTTGGGATAAGAAACTGACAAGAGCCTGCAGTTGTGGGATGCCTGGGTGGCTCAGTTGGTTGACCGGCTGCCTTCGGCTCGGGTCGTGATCCCAGCGTCCTGGGATTGAGTCCCACATAGGGCTCCTTGCTTGGCGGGGAGCCTGCTTCTCCCTCTGCCTCTGCCTGCCACTCTGTCTGCCTGTGCTCGCGCTCTCTCTCTTTAACAAATAAATAAA
>RCUC01122770.1:0-20174 GCA_003697995.1 Taxidea taxus jeffersonii
AACTGGCTTTTATAAAGATCCACCATAAAGGCTACATAACTACTGCGTAGCAAACAGACTAGAAGGTGCTTGGCCTCCGTGTCTTAAAATTTTATATACCTGAACACGCTGTGAGCGCCCTCTGTGTTTAGAGAACTGTGAGTAATTACAAAAACAGGTAGCAGGTCCTTTCCTTGCTTTGAACAGTGGATAGTTACCCAAATGAAGTTAAGACAAACAGATGGAAGGTCACAGATAGACAAAAGAATCTCTGGCCTGTAGGAATCTGCCGCAAACTGACGTATACACGTAAAGTGAATTTCTGAATCAGAGACCATTACAAAACTTAAAGTGAATTTCTGAATCAGAGACCATTACAAAACTTTTTCCTCCAACCGTTGTGACAATGCCTGGCCAACTTGATCAGCCTACTTTGTTCCAGAGCGTGAGGCTCTCAGATCATGGAGACATTTAGCTGGGTTGATGGAAAACTCTGCGATTTCTCCGGGTCAACATCGAAAGCTTCATTTCTCATCACACAGCACCGAATGTGCGCTGACCGCAGGCTTTTCCTGAGAGTTGCTTCTCTTGGTTTCTCATGAAATTGCTGATATGAACTGATTCTCTCATGATTTTGCTTTTTTTCTCCTAAAGCTAAGCACAGCGAAAATAGAACATTTCAACTGAGGCTTCTGATGTCATTTTCTCAATAAAAAGAGGGGTTGTAAAGGATTCTTAGGCTCCTTCCTACAAAGTTCATGATACACGCACAGTTCTAGTTAAGTGAGTTTTCCCTACTTAACACAAGAAGCTTTGTGGTCATGGTATGAGAACCTATGCTTTCTTCTGAAAAGACCCGGGTTCCTGGCCCAGCTTTGCCCCCAGCCCCCACCCCCTTAACTATGAGACCTTGGCTAAATTACATCACTGAACCTCAGTTTACTTATCTCTAAAATAGGAATAATATTGATAACCATCTCACAGGATGGTCTTGCGAATCCAGTGAGACCATAGATATGCAAATAATTTGCAAATGGTCAGTATGGCAGGTACTGGGAAAGGGGCAAGAGTGAGCAGAGTTTATTTGTTTGTTTGTTTCTTTCTTTTTTTAAGATTTATTCATTTATTTATGTGAAAGAGAGAGAAAGAGAAAAAGAGCACAAGCAGGGGGGAGGAGCAGACTCCCCACTGAGCAGGAAGCCTGATGTGAGGCTCAATCCCAAGACCCCAAGATCATGACCTGAGCCCAGGGCAGACGCCCAACCGACTGAGCCACCCAGGTGACCCTCATTTATTTCTTTCATCCACTCTCCTTTTGACTTCTTTCAGCAGTTGTCCTTTCTTCCCTCTTGGGCTTGAGAAGAGCGTTCCTGTGATAATCCATTCACATAGTTAGGTCCACAGAGAGTTCTCTAAAAGAAACACAATAATTTCAGTATTTAGAAAATTTTCCCAGCATGTAATTTTTAGGGGACAAGGATTGTCTCAAGATTCATCCTCAAAGAGATCCTTTGTCTCCTGGTGGGCGTTTGCCTTGGATGGCTGAAAAAGGAAGGAATGCTTGACAATTATCAGTTCCATGAGAGGCCTCAGAGCATGAGAAATGAGGAGGTTGTTCTGTGTCGATTCTAGAGATGTGGTGCCTCCGCTGCTCTAAATAGATAATCCAGGGTGATAATGAAGTAGTCACAAGGGTGAACCTTTGTAACAAGGCAACCAAGGCACTGCTCACAATTTGAACCTCCCCGTTAGCCTTTTACATATTTTAAAGAGAGACTTTTAAATCATGAGATAGCCTTGCCTGTCAGATTAATCTGCTCATATGGGGAACCTCTTTCTTAGCTTGGGAGAGACTCAGGAGGGGAAGCTGCTGGAGATGAAAACTGATGATCCAAATAGCAGGAAAAGGTTTACAGTTTATGATTATTGTTTTTCTTTAGTTAATTTTAATTCTGATGAACACTAAGTTTTCTTTGGTACTTTTTGTTCCCCTAGTCGTTTTTTTTTTTTTCAGTTATATTGTTCAGCCAAGTATTTCTTAAGCCTCTATGAAAACAACACTACATATTTTTTAAGCCCATGTAAACAAACATTTCCATGAGGATTGGCTTGAAAAATACATGTAGATGGCAGCCTGAAAGACCATTCCTGCTGTAAAAAGGAAAAGATCTAATAGATCGATTGATAGGTAGATAGAGAGATAATACACTATAACTTAATGTTAGTTAAAATGGATTAGAATTATGTTAACTCTTACCATTCTGTTTAGTTCCTTTCTGTTCCTGTAACAATCTAAATAGGCAGAATGCCTTGATATATTCTGATCCTTGGATGGCAGGATACATCTCCAGTCAAACTGTTCTAAAACAGATCATTTGTAAACAAGTATTTATAGATTGCCAGTAAACACCAGTCATTGTGCTAGACAACAGGAATAGATGTGGAATCATACATGGAAGCTCATGAACGAACAGATTGTTACGAGGGCAACAGGGAAGAAGGAGTTCTGTCTTGTTCTGTGAAACCTCTGCGTGGGAGTCGAGGGAGGCCTTCAGAGAAGAGGGGCTGATTGAGTTTGGTGTTGAAGAACCAATAGGAGTTTGTCAGGCAACTCCTTGAAAAGAGGGTAATGCTCAAAGGCAGAGCAGTGTGAGGAGTGGGACGTGGTAAAGGAATGACGAGCTTTGGGTTATAAGTTCCTTTGAATGCTACCAAAAGTCGACTTTATATTTAAACCAATAAATAAAAAATGCCTACTAAAATAGATTAAGTTATGTCCACCCTCCTTGAAATTAACTTCCTTTGTCTCACAACTGTTAATGAAGAACTAAATGAAGTAGCAATCTTTGGGCATGATCACTGCTGCATGATCATTGCATTATAGGGGAAAGAGGAAAGAAAGCCATTCATACCCCCCCTGCACAATATAGATAAATATGGCTGGAATGAAATCATCACAGTGAAACAAGTACCAGAGTGATAGGTCATCTCTGCTTAGCTTTTGACCTTTCACCTGAAGCAACACCTTCTGGTGACTTCCAGATGTGGATGCTTAACCATTAGTAAGCTGTCAAGACTGAAACCTTGTTTCCCATAAGCTATGAACAAATAGATGACTTATAAAGACATCATCTCATTATTTCAAACAATAGGGAATTTTGAGAAAATAAGTTAAGCATTTAATGAAGTTCTTGTTCTCTCTTCCTTCTCTGAGAATGGTATTTTAAAGTTAGCCTCTCTAACAGGAAATAGAATAGCCTGACAAAAGGAACCACAACTGTATTATCTAAACTGGCAGCATAATTGTATGGTGTGGAGTGATACATATGTTCACCACCCTTTGCTGGTTAAACTGAATTTCATTATCATCTCCTTATTTCCACTTCTAATTCTAGAGAACTATTTCCTGTAAACAGGTCAGCCCCCTAGTAGTCTTGAGCATAAGAATTGTTTTAAATGCCTGATCCCAACTTTATGGACATTTTCTCTCCTTCTTAATTGTAGTCCCTCAGGAACACACCTAACACACAACACCTATTGCCATACACAGAGGAAAAAATAAATTTAGCACTGATTTCAACTGTGTCATGTGTATGGGTATTTATGCTAGCTATGGTTTTAAAAATGACTGCTTGGATTAGGAATATCTATTCTATATTATTATAGTATAATGAACCTACAGAGTTGATCATTATAATACAATATAATGACACGTGATTCTCCAGAATGCCAGAATCCTCCCAAGTCAATATCAAGTCACTCTTTTAAATCTAATTTGTTTTATTTAAAAATTGCTATAATTAGGGGTGCCTGGGTGGCTCAGTCGTTAAAGCATCTGCTTGTGGCTCAGGTCATGATCCCAGGGTCCTGGGATCGAGCCCTGCATTGGGCTCCCTGCTCAGCGGAGAGCCTATGTTTCCTTTCCCTCTGTCCCCAGCTTGTGCTCTCACTCTCTCTCTCTGTCAAATAAATAAATAGAATAATTTTTTTAAAGTTGCTATGATTTGTTCAATTTATAAATAGAATAATTTTTTTTAAGTTGCTATAATTTGTTCAATTTAAAGAGCAGACACTTGGGTTGTCTGGGTGGCACAGTCAGTTAGGTTAAGAGGTCCACTCTTGATTTTGGCTCAGTTCATGATCTCAGGGTTGAGGGATTGAGCATTGCATCAGGCTCCGTGTTCAGCATGAGTCTGCTTGAGATTTTCTCTCCATCTCCTGCTGCTGTCCCCCATCCCCAAATGAATAAATAAATCATTTAAAAAAAGAAAATATTTTCCATATTTTGGATTTGGGGGATTGTTTGGTTTTTGTGTAATTTTGTTGTTTTGGCTTAACTTTTGTAGGAGTATAAAATTCCCTATTATTGGTTCAGATCCAAGGAGTCTCTGTAGGTGTGACAATGTTCCTGAGTGCTGAATCACAGGATGTGGATAGTGAATAATTATAGATAATGGCCACCAGTGAAAATGTCATTAATCAGGAAACCATAACCAGATGCCTCCCACAATGTCCAAAGTCAAAGATAAAGCCTCACATTGCCACTGACTTCTCCTCCTTACCTCACCCCCTTTATTTTCTTCCCCCTCCTCTCCCCCTTTTCCTCTCTTTCCCTCTTCCTCCTCCTCCTCCACTTCCCTCTCATTCTCTTCTTCTCTATCTCCTTCTCTTTTCTCAGTGTGGACTGAAATGGACCAACTATCCACTCTGTCATGGTATTATTCTCTTGCATCTGAAAACTTCAGCTAGAAAAAAATACCATCAGCTTTCCTTTACATGGTAAAAACAAAAACAAAAACAAAAACAAAAAAAAACAGCAAATAAGCTTTTGAGAAAACCAGGCTTTACGTGCTTTGTGCTTGAGAAAGCAACCACATCATAGGACATTGAGAGTAAAAGCTGCCACCAAACTCGAAGATCTGTGTTCTCAAGTGTAAGAATGAATCTTACAGGGACTATTCTGGGGAGTTAGGAATCCGTACCCTAAAGAATTCTCTTACATTCTAAAACTGGATTAACAAATAACAGCCAACTTAACTCACTTCCTTTGTATAAAACGTGTCTGCATGTTTTTTAACTTATCTTTTTTCTATTCTCCTTCCAAACAAAGGTATACATACTATATCAAATTTCCCTTTAGATAGAATTTGGAGCAGTAAAGACAGACTAATGCTATTACAGGTTTTGAACAATCAATGTTTTGAGGAAAGAATGATCTTTAGGGTTTAAGAATGCTTTAAGGAGAGGTCTTTTCAGACTCCTATTACAGCCAGACATTTATTTATTTACTTACTTATTTTTTTTAAATTCATTCATTCATTCATTCATTTTTAGAATGCAGAGAGGAGCAGAGGGAGAGGGTGAGAGAATCTTAATCAGCCTCCCTGCCCACCACAGATTATGACCTGAGCTGAAATCAAAATCAGACACTTAACCAACTGAGCTATAGATGACCCAGAGCCAGACCTTTAGACTGAGGTCTGAAGGGTAAAAAAAAAAAAAAAGGCAAGCTTGAATTTCTGTGTAATTGAGAGAGAGAGAGAGAGAGAGAGAGAAAGACAGAGGCAGAGTTTGAGAACTGGGCAGACACAGTGCAGTGAGGCCACAGGATGTAGTAGACATTCTGGGCGGTCCACTCCTTCCCCATGGGATTCAGGTGCTTCAGGGAAGGAAGAACCAGCATGTGAAGAGATAAGTGGTCTAGCCTCAATGCTCTAGACTGACATTCTACAACCACAAGAGATACATAGGGCTTTTCCATGACATTACAGTTTGAACAAAATATGCTAAAGCATTGTTTCTATAAATTTTAGCATTTTAAAATAATTTACATTTGATAAATAAAATGGTTAAGATGTGAGCATTATAATCTCATTTGGCTAAACGTGTCAAGGATAAAAATAAAAGTTAAAGAATAAGATGCACTGATAAATTTTGACTGATCATGAATCAACCCTTGGATTTAAGAGTAGATTCTGTTCCATTCACACTGTGGGCAGAGAATAGGAGTCAAAATGTGAGCTGCTGTGAGGAGATGAGGGCCTGGATTCTGGAGAGGCAATCACAGAGTCACAGTATACTTAGGGCAGAGCCATTTCCCAGGTTAATTCATTCCAAGAATGAACTGGAAGGTATCATATCCTAGCCTCCAGAAATGGCAGCTACCATCTGAGAAGATGCTGTTTACAAAACTGTGGTGCCATGAAAATATTTAGGGAAAGTAAGGTTCTCAATATTTTCCTGTCGAATACTCAGGTTGCATTGTGTTCCTTTGTGGGAGGTACTTCTATGACAAACTCTGATAAGTCAGGTTGCAGGTTATATGAAATTTCTAGCATGCTGGCTGGATTTCTACTGACTCCTCTCTCACCTAAGGCTTTGCTTTATACTAGGACACAAGTGAATAAAAAGAGAGGATATGTTCTTCTAATTTATGAATGTACAGAATATTGTCAAACTTCAATCTTTAACTCTTATGAGTAACAAATAATTTATATAGTAGTTCATAATTGATCATAACCTACCAGGCTGTCTAGCCATAGTGGTTAAGAACTACTACTCTGGGGTTGCCTGCATGGCTCAGCTGGTTAAGTGTCTGCCTTCAGCTGGCATCATGATTCCAGGGTCCTGGGATCAAGCCCATGTCAGGCTCCCTGCTCAGCGGGGAGCTTGTGCTTCTCTCCACTTGTACTCTGTCACTATTTCTGTCTGTCTGTCTCTCTCTCTCAAATAAATAAATAAAATCTTAAAAAAAAAAAAAAAGAACTACTGCTCTAGAGTCAAAAGTCTCTGGGTCTGAGCAGGATATAACATTCTAGAATGTCAGTGCTGCTGAAAACTTGCAATGTATATTCTGTTTTCATCCCTCAACTAAGACTTGAAAAGCCTTTCAATTAAGCTTTCTTCACACCGAACTCAGGCTGGGATATTTTCTTTTCTCGGTCACAAAACTTCTAGAGCTGGTTAGGGCTTCCCTGAAAACGAAAAATACTCCAAACTGAAAAGAGGTTCTCACCATACTTCAGTTAGAGTTCTCCAGAGAAACAGAACCAACAGGGCTGTGTGTGTGTGTGTGTGTGTGTGTGTGTGTGTGTGTGTATTTATTTGTCTATTTTTATTTATGTGTATGTATGCATATTTATGTATATTTTTATTCACTTATGTTTTATTTATATAATATAAATATATTTACATGTGTGTACGTGTGTAGCTTATTGTAAGGAATTGGCTCATGAACTTTATGGAGGATAGCAGGTCCCAGGATTTACAGTGACTCAGTGACCTGGAGACCCAGCAGAGCCACTGGTATAGTTCCATTCAAAGGCTGGCGGATTCAAGACCCAGGAAGAGTCCATGGTTTAGTTTCAATCTAAAAGCAGGAAGAAAATAATCTTTAAGTCTGAAGGCCATTAGGCAGTAAGAATTCTCTTACTCAAGGAAGTGTCAGCCTTATTGTTTTATTTAGGTCTTTGACTGATTGGATGAGACCTACCCACATTATGGAGAACAATCTGCTTTACTCTGTCTGCCAATTTAAATGCTAATCTCATCTAAAAACACTCTCACAGAGACACTCAAAATAATGTTTGACTAAATATCTGGGCACCCTGTAGCCCAGTCAGGTCAACCACCATACCCTAAAACATGGAGAATAGACTATAAGGACTTCAGCGCCAGACACTTGTTGATTGAATCTCAAGGTTGTCTCTAGCTTGTGTGCAAACTTGAACAGTTTTATAGGTTCCTTGAGCCTTAATGTCCTTATTTTCAAATGGTGAATGTATCTGCCTCTTAGGTTGATGGTATGAGGATTAAATTAAATAACGTGTATGTAATAGATACATGAAAAACAAATATAAGGTCTCTGCCTCTGTCTGGGGATCTAAGTATTTCATCTGTATCTCTGGAAAAAACTGAGACAAATTATTCCTTATGGTAGATAATATATCTTGGTGTTTTCCTTACCAACAACTATTCCTCATTTCTCCCTTCTGTATGGAGTCCTGATGTTGTTCACGTAGGAGATAGCAGGGCTGTAACTTACATATACCTTAGAAAAGGTGTTAACCCTCCTCAAATCCAAGTGGCTAGAGCATGACTGGTCTAAGCCAATCACAATGCAGGTGACCCTATTCACCAAATGCCAGTGGCCAAGGGATGAGAATGTGACTCTTGCTAGCCAATGAAAGGAAAAGAGGAATATGATGAAGGACCTGTTCGAAAGTTTCTTCATTCACAGAAGAAGAAAAACAAGTGAAAAGATCCTGCTCAGGCTCTTTTTCCATACTTCCCAAGTAAGTTCTAGGAGGACAAAATGTTTGGATATGAAGAATCCATCCAGCGACCGTGAAACACTCAGAAGGCAAGAACAAAGGTTATAAGGAGCCTTGATGCTATTGTTTGTGTACCACACCTCTCTCTAGACTTGCTGTCCTATCTCATAAACTTCTACTTTTTAAGCCACTTTTAGTTGGTTATTCTGTTACTTGCAGCTAAATACATCCTAAATGACACAGGGACTTTGCCAATTTTGAACAGAACATTTCTCATTGAGACTGCAACAAAAGTTTTTAAGCCATTGAGACATTGAGACTACCATTTTGGGCATTGGACAAAAATAGAGTTCAATGCCTCTATCATCTACATTTATTCATACAGGACCCACTGTAGGTCCCCATTGTACAAGACAGTGGGATAAGCCACACGGGGGAGAGGGGAGGCCACCAAGATGAATGAGACCTGGATCTTGTCCTAAAGGAAACTTATAGCCCAGTTGGATAGATAAGAAACAATAAAATAAGAGCAAAATCCATAGTTCTGGCCTTAAAAGGAAGCTGGAATCCACCTCTGTTAATCACTAAAGCATGTACCTTTCACATTTTACATTTTATTTTTACATGCCCAGAAACTTGAGCTAAAAGTGGAACAAAAAGAAAAAAAAAGAATGAGGTAGTAGAATAAAATAGAAGACATTAAGCAAGAGGGTCTGAATCACACTCTCACACTTTACTACTCAAGTTGGAATATAGGGGCAAATGTGATTGATGCCTTAGCTTGGCGCCTCTGAAAAAAAGACAATGAGAAAGGCAGCTTGCTCTACCTGGCTCCCTTTCAGCTCAGGAGTTGGAAAGCCAATACCGAACTGTATTTCTAGGTTTTCTGGCTCTAGTACAATATAATAAATAAGACTCTGGCAATTTGTGTTAGAATCTTGTACTGGGTCAGCAATTACTATGTGTGAGCGTGCTTCAAAACGACAATCCTCTCTGCTACACTCCAAATGGATTTTCATATGTAGAAATATGATGTACTTTGTTCTTTGGTGTTTAAAGCTTAACTAGACAGAAATGACTCTTCATCATCTACAAAATAGCTAGAGTAAGTCCAAGACAACTCCCCAAAGTAGAATAAAATCCAACATCAAAAGGCAGCATGTTATAATGGATAAAGATTATAGACTTGGGAGCCTGACAGAACTGAGTGCAAATCGTGGTTTTATGGTTTTTATTCATGTGACCTTGAGCAAGTTACTCTACCACTGTGAGCCTCAGTTTCCCCATTTGGAAAATCAGGATAAGAGCACACATCCTTCCTAGAGTTACCACAAAGATCAATGAAGTGATACTTCTGGGCAGCAGCTGGCCTCAGCTTGTATACTCAGAAAAGGTTGCTGCTCCTCCCTGCTTCTTGATTTTGATCTTGGATATATTTTAGGTGTTTATTAGTACAGTCAACTCGTAACTAGATGGTAGGAGTAGTACAAATAATACAAAGTGGCGGATAATCCCAGAGATACTTAGTTTTTCACTTTTAAGTGCTTATCTGTAATTACATTTGATGGGGGATAAATTTTAAGAGAATTCACAAGACTTCAAACATTTACAAAAGAATCAATTGGAGCTTAGTTGAAGATCTCTTCATTTTGTCCCTTTTGCAGAATGGTATTCAATAACCAGTATGAAGTGGGTACCTACTATGTGTGTGATGTGCTCTAAGGAGAAGGAAGATGGAGGCAGGCATTTTTTGTAAAAAAGAAAAGAACATTTTTCACTCTCCTGAGAGAACTAGTAAAAGTTGAAATCTGTCCTTTTCTCTCTCTTGCCTTTCTCCTAGGTGCTTATGATTCATGTTCCTTCAAAGAGAGAGTGCAGGACAATTGGATCTGGATGGGGCATGGTTATTTTTGCCCCTCAGATTCCTGCAGAGCCATACTCTAAGAGTGTTTCAGTGGGTCAGCTAGTTGTATGTGAGCAATGGGAATGTTATTTAGCAGGATTTCAGGGGGAGGCAAGGATGCAGACTCTCACAGGGGAAGTCAGAGCCGAGGACCAGATATCTTTTTACAAGGAGTCAGGCAGGGCAGGCCCACTTGGGGAGTGTGATATACGAGGATACAGTGGGGAAGAAGGCAGGAAGGTAAGACGGCAAAGTGGTGGGGGTGAAGATGGGAAGGGAGGGGAAGACACGGTTAACAGGGGATTTCTAGGAGAAGCGGAGAAGCCTAATGATGTTTTCAGATGCTTTCTGTCTGATACATGTTGTGAAACTCCTGTTTCACTTCTTTACTTATAGTAAATACCTTCATTATTCTTCTAGATCCCGTCACTGGACTGGAGTTTCCCTGAGTGTGACACTATACAGTGTCCTGTCTGGGGGGGAGTGGTTACACATCACCAACATAGTTAGATAAATAGGAACAATATATAAGGAAAGATAATATGAGGAGACAAGGCCCAATCCCTAACCCCATCACTTCCTGCTTGCTCCCTGTTTGAACTCTCACTATTGCTTCCAAGAGTGTCATTGTGAAAAAATATAGTGCTTTTAGAGAAACATTGGGTTCAGAAGTAGAGAAAAGAAGAAATTTCAAAAAGGAAAATAAAAGTAAAAAAAAAGTAGTAGAGGAGTGTTAGCTGATGGCTAACACTACAGTAGGCTCTGCATGTCATTCGGTATTGCTCTCCTTAGAAATTCTTCACCCCACTTTAGAGAGGGAGGGAAGAAAGGAAGGAAGGAAGGGATGGAGGGTTGGGGAAGGAGGGAGAAAGGAAGGAGGGAAAGAAAAAGAGAAGGGAAGGAAGAATGGGGTGAGAGGGTAGTGGGGGGGGGGTGGACAGAGAGAGAGGGAAGAGAAAGAGCCCTCACAAAAATGATCCTGGCAAAATGAAGGGTCTAGCATTACTTCAGTTGTACACAAGTGAATTAGTTGAATCAATGTCCACTTTCATGCCCTGAAGAGAACAGCATCTGGTGATGGGGGATTGATTAGAGGAGACTGGGGGCACTTTGTTGATGCATGGAGCAAATGGGCAAGAGGTGGGTAAAGAGCTTAAGGCAAAGAAGGAACTAGGCATGGAGATGAGAAGTCCTGGGAGGCAGAAGAGAAGGGAAATCATGAAAAGTCTAGTTCCAGCCTCTCTACTCCTCCATCAAGATACCAGGCTTTGGCTTCTACATGTCTTTTGATAACAGTGGTTCGTAAATGTCAGGGTGTTTTAAAGACTACATGGGGATGGGTGAAACATGTCATGGGGATTAAGGAGGGCACTTGCTCGGTGCCTGTGTGGCTCGGTCAGTTAAGCGTCTGCCTTTGGCTCAAGTCATGACCACATCGGGCTTCCTGCTCACCTGGGAGCCTGCTTCTCCCTCTCCCTCTGCCACTTGCCCTGCTTGTACTCACTTTCTCTCTGTGTCAAATAAAGAAATAAAACCTTACAACAATAACAACAACAACAACAACAAACTTCTTTACTCTTAAAAAAAAAAAAAAGAGGGCACTTGCTGTGATGAGCACCAGGTGTCAGAAGTGTTGAATCGCTACTTTGTGCACCTGAAACTGATATTACACTGTGTGTTAACTGGAATTCAAATAAAAACTTCAAACAAACAACAAAAGACTGCTTGGGAAGCTTCTTAAAAACCTACCTGAGCATGACATCCCATTTTCTGATACAGTAAGTCTGATGTGGAACCCAGGGATGGACATTTGTTGTGGATTCCAAGTGATTCTGACGTGAGGAGTTCTCAGCACACTTTGCAAAACAACGGCCTGGAGGCAGCTGATTCATGAGTCTTGACACTACGAACGTCCAATAGCAAGTGGTGTTGGCCTGGTAGGGCCAGACATAAAAAAGCCCTGTTCAGATACCACTCTGTAAAGGTCTACCCATTTTGGTCTATGTCCTTTGGGTATGATCCTGCTTTAAAATGCTGGTTCAGGTTCAGGTTCAGGTTCTGGCAGCTTGCTAGGGAATGAACTGAGGAGTTAATAAAGAAAGCCTATGCCATGCATGGCATCCCTACACTGCAATTACTGAGAAAGTTCCGTTTTTGAAGTCGTTCTCAACGAGTGTATTACAGCAGCGTTTGATAGTGTGCTACCAAGTTTAGATCGGCAGATAATTTTTATTTTTGCTACAGCAGATAATGTTGTTGATTTTATCACGTTTTTCAGAAGCAATGCTGAGCTGAGTAGGTGATATATCCCAGCACAGTGTTTTAGGTAAGCAATAGGTGGAGTTGAAAAATGTAGTACGAGAACTACTTGCCATCTCCGCAGGTTGCGTGTTTTTGGAGCAGGCAAGAAACTTGCCTCGGAAGTATTTAACAGTCCTGAAAGGGCAAGCGGCAGTTCTGTGGACTTAGAGGCACGACAGACGGACTACTGACTGTCTCAGTTTTGCAGACGCAAAAGAATCTCTTTGAATGAACTAGCAAATATTCTAAAATGTCATGTGTCTGGGAGTACCGAAACACTGAGAACCACCACACTACATTGGGATCTGGCACTAAGGAACAATCATATCTCACTGGAGTGCTGAGTACAACCTGTATGGACTCGGGTTAGGAGGCAAAAGCTGGAAGCAAAAGCTGAAACGTGGGCTGGGGGGAAGGGGAGGAAGCAGAGAATGGACAGAGACATTCTTGGACTAGGTTTGGACTAGGTTTCCAGATTGAAGGGCTGACTCCACAGATTCCCTGCCAATCCAGAATAATTTTGATCCTTAGGATTCTCATGGGTGGGGCGAAATATTAAAAGTCTCCACCAAGTGAGGATAGTCACAATTAAGCTATCATAGTGAGCTTAAATAGGATTCTCTGTAAATAGACTCTGAGTCTGGGAGTGGCAGGCACAAGTTCCACTGGTGAGTAGTATCAGGGGATGTGCCTGCGTGGAAGAAAGGGAGGCGAGATTAGACACCAGGAGGGGTTGGCCTGCAATTTGGTTGCAACTGCGTCTTTGGCTAACCTTATAAGGGGGAACTGGGCTGACCATTTGAAGTTGTCCTAAAATGAGGTAGAAGAGTTCATACTTTGTAGTTTTTCATCAGCCACCTGGCATTGGCCTCTCCCCTGAAAATGGTTATAACCTTGGGTAAGGCAGTGTTTAGTGAGGTACACAGCTGGGAGCCTCAGCAGCTGATTTTGTGTATTAGTCAGCTTGGGCTACCATAACAAAATACCGTAGACCGGGTTGCTTAAAAATAGTAATTTATTTCTCACAGTTCTAGAGACTGGAAAGTCCAAAATAAAGGTGCTGGCCAATTTGGTTTGTGGGTGAGGACCCTCTTCCTGGCTTACACAGAACGGCTTTTTCACTGTGCCCTCACATGGTGGAGAGAGAGTATGCTCTTGGGTCTGTCTTCCTCTTCTTATGAGAACAGTAATCTCATCACCAGGTTCCCACCCTCAAGACTTCTTCTAAACTTAATTACCTCCCAAAGGCCTCATTTCCAAATACTATCATACTGGGGGGGCGGGTAGGGGGTAGGGTTTCAACATATGAATTTTAGGGACTCAATTTAGACCATAGCAAGAATATCAGCCCAAAGGAGGGGATCTGTACAGAGCATGAGAATATCCACTACTATAATATCATTTGAGTTTACCACTTAGGATGGAAATCATTGAACGGGGGTTTTGTGGGAAATGATAAACAAAGACATGTCTTGGCCCCTGACAATAAGTGGTTGGCAGAGGCTAAGCAAGTTACCATTACCCTGGGGGAACAGGCTGGCTTTAGATGGGCTTCCATTCCCAACAGGAAACTGGAGACTATCTCAGGAATTGAGATAAAGCCTCTTCCTAAAAAATAGGAAATCACATTGATGCAATCATCAATGGGAGAAGGCAACAGTTCAATATTTATATGCATAAGCATACACAGAGGGAATGATCCTACTTTTTCCAAATACACAGCATGGAGTAGTGGAAGTAATTCCAGATCTTTGGAGAATCTGGGCCTTGGCCCATTGAATTAGTTGTTAAGCACTTACTTAGAACAGGGCTGTTATACAAATTGCAGAGTTCTCATTCAATATCTATGGAGGCTAAAAGTTCAGACTTTATCAATGTTACATTATTGATATTATCTACTATTATCCATGATCACATACTTTTTTTATTGGCCTTGCTGCAAAGGTGAAGATGGGAAAGTGTAACACCAGTGGCATTCTACTAATGCAGTGTGGTAGGAAGATTTTACAGATTTGAGCTTAAAGCAGAGCATCACCCCTAAGCCTGAATGAAGCCACTAAACTCCCCGTCATGGATCATAATATGTGCCCGATTCCAGGTTCATTTTTCCAGATTCTGAATTTAAAAGCCATAAATCTCCTATACCTTAAAGAAAACAAATTGACAATCTGCTCTGGATTTTACTATTTATAATGAAAGCTAGTTCCAAATACTCAGTTGCTATGATTTGGGAGATTACATCCTCCTGATGGTAAGGTTTAGAAGACTTATATGTTGCCTTTTCCTCCCCAAGTGCATCCACCTCTGTCCCTCACTGAACTTCCCTTAGGAACTTCCTGTGAATTAGTAACATTTGAATTTTGTAGTCAGAGCACAAGAGTATATATCCTGGACATACAATTCATTCTTATAGTCTTTTCCTGCCTGTCTTGAAAAAGTCATACTAATCAATGCCAGTCCTGAGTTATCACACCAAGAATTTGTAATGCCAATTAACTCAAAATTTCTAGCATGTTATGAAGATTTATGATTACTCCAACGACATCTTGCCTTGCTAAAAAGCAAGCCCTGAGTTTGTTAACGCAAGGTGTGTCCTCAAGGATAGAAGAGTAACTTTGGGAAAATGAAAAGTTTCCTGTGCTGATTATTTAAGAGAAACCCTTGGTTAAATAGAATTCAATTCCCTCATTTATTTTCCCTTATGTCATTTATATGATACATTTCGTAGTCTTATCCTTTTTTCTCTTTTACCTTAGAAAAGGAATAAAACTTAGCAAAAGAACTCGATTTTTAAGAGAAATTTATTTTTTTCTTTGACAGAGAGGAGGAGAGAGAGAGAGAGTGTGTGCACAAGCAGGGGGAGCAGCAGAGGGAGAGGGAGATGCAGACTTCCCACTGAGCAGGGAGCCTGACACAGGGCTCAATCCCTGGACCCTGAGATCATGACCTGAGCTGAAGGCAGATGCTTAGCCTACTGAGCCACCGAGGTGTGCCTCCCCACCCAAATTCAATTGTTATCTGCATGGCTACACTATAGAACTCAGCAAAGAAAAATGATATTTCGCCCATGAAAAAGAATTTGTGATGTTCCTTCCATCGTATTCTTTTTGAAAGTAGACAAATGGTAATTCCTACATTAGGTAATGTTTTTTGCCTTATTTTCTCTCATAAAAGCTGAAGTTCAGGTTCGGGTGTGGAGGGAGGTAGTTGTTAGTGTTAATGCTAAACTTTGCAGGTAATCCCACTGCTACTTTAACCAGAGGAAAGTAACATTTATCAAGCACTTAATTTATTGAGCCAGGTTTGTACTTACTAATGCTTCAGTATGTCACTTGTTCATTCATCCAGTAAATACTTATTAAATATGTACTATTGGCCAAGCAGGGGAAATACCAAAAATAATATAACAGATTCCATGTTTTTAAGAGGTAGAGTCTGGTTCCCTACCCATATCATTCTGTTATCTCACAATAACTGAAAAAAAAAAGTATTGGTATCCATTTTTATTTTGATGATGGAGACACTGAGACTCAAAAGGTCGCAATGATTTGCCCAAGGTCAGATGCAGTGCTTACACTAAAGTCCTTCAGACTCCAAACTATATTCTCATTCCGCATTCCCTTTGTTGTTACTGGATAAAACACTTTTACACTCTATTTGGATGGTAGAAACTGAAATGTCAGTGAAGCACTCAATGTCAAAATGCAATGATGTACAGTCTGAAAGCTTATCTTTTCTTTTTTTACTTTCTTTATGTCTATCACTTACATAAAAGATGCCTACAGATGGTTCTTTGCCTTCCCCACAAATTAGGAAAAGAAACAAAACTGCATTGTATGGCAAGCAAGCAATCTAGTTGTCATTCTTTGGTGCTGGTTTTCACAGGAGTCAAAACTGAGCAAGCTACAACATTGAGACTCCAATCTAGTCAGGGCTGCTAATCTTCAACAGTATGTTAGTTGAAGTCCTTGAATGTGATTCAAGCTCACTTCACAGTTCGTTTCTCCTTGCCTGAGGATTCTTAGTACTAACTCCTATTTTCTATGAATAAGTGCTGATGCTAGACAAGGGCAAGCATTTAGTTTTACTGTGGGGGGTACTTTGAAAGAATGACCTGGGGCTTGGCCAAAGGCCAAGTCCATTGGAAACTCCCCTCTAAGCTGTGCATTTTTAGGCTGTGGTCATCTTTGGGATTTCCCCCGAAAAAAGTTCTCTGTCATGGCAGAAATTTAACAACCCCATTTTCAGAATAGTATACAAAACCAGGATGATATAATTTGCTTTGCATCTTCATTTCTCCGTTCTTCTTAAACCCTTCCTCATTCTTAAATCTTTTTCATTTTTGTATTCTTAAATCTTTCTCTATTTGCATATTGAAGTCTTCTTGTAAGTCTCTGCTTCCCCTCCAAAATGGTGCACTCAACATTTCCTGACAGTCTATGTCCCATAGAATTCTAGGTACTTTTAGTTTATTATAACCAAGACGAAAGAGAAAGTTTCTAAGTAGCATCTGATAGGCTTCTACAGTAATTAAGAGTTACACACTAAATGTTTTGTCAAATACAGTGATACAATTCCTGTTTCTAGCAAGCTGTTCCTTGGTTAAAAAACTGGACTAATATATATATTGCATATATGTATTGGGAAAAAAGATAATATTCCGAAACAACAGGTCATGCCTATTTGAGTTGTTGATAAAAGCAGGAGGTGACTGGATTTTATTTTTTGTTCACCGTAACAAAATTTTTAACCTTGGAAATCGTTCCTAGACTAGCAGACTGTTATGAAAAAGATCCTCATTGGAAAAAAGGTAATCAAGCTATCTACATGACTCAAATTGTTTTATTTCCCAAACAGGCCCATGACCTCCACATGTACTAGAAGACTAGAAGTATATTCAGAAATTACTGGTCAAAAGCTATCCGTGACCCAGATACTGTTTGGATTTGCATGAGATGTTTCCAGAGCAGTCCGGGAAAGCCCACAGATTCAAAGCACCTCTTTATCCTCACCCCATTTCTGCTGAGCCCAGGAACCTTATTTCATTTCCTGCACGGTAGGCATTTTTTAAGGACTAGGTAAGCCATGACATCTGCACCACTTTCTGAGTCATTGTCGTGAAATGATACATACTTGGGTGTAGTGCAGCTACTTAGTTCCCAGAGAAAACAAACAAACAGAAGTCAGCTAGGAACCCGAGTTTTGCTAAAAATAAAGACAATGTACAATTCAAAACATTTTATTTATTTTTTAAAAACAAGGCCTTCAGCTTTTAAGTTTTCAAATGATATTTTCTAACCCTGAGAAAATATTTTCAGTGAGAGCTTTTGCTCTGTATGCCTCCTTCAGGCATAGGCCATCGTGTGTGAAGGCAACTAACTGGTCAGGCCTCTTCCCCAAACGTCTGTCTCTGGCAGATTGACACACAAAGCTCCTATTTTGATAGACTGGAGGGGCATATATTCATAGAAAAGCCCCTGTATTTGAATAGACTTAAAAATAATGCCATCATTTTTATCTATATAAAGGATAAATATTTATTGATACTATGAACTGTCATACAGGACAGTGTCCTACGTTCTGGACTGCCCAAAAAGGTAAAATACAGTTCCCACTCAGAACTTGGAATATTGTACACGGGGATGAGGATGAAGCATGAATACAAAAGCCCCTTAACACTGGGGCGCCTGGGTGGCTCAGTGGGTTAAAGCCTCTGCCTTCGGCTCAGGTCATGGTCCCAGGGTTGTGGGATAGAGCCCCACATCAGGCTCTCCTCAGCAGGGAGCCTGCTTCCTCCTCTCTCTCTGCCTACTTATGATTTCTATCTGTCAAATAAATAAATAAAATCTTTAAAAAAAAAAAGCTCCCTAATTTTAATATATTATGAAATTACCAATAAAGTATACAGTGATTTCAGAAGTGGAGGAGGAAATAGCAGAAGTTAATTCTCCAGCTAGTAAGAATAGAATGTATTTAGGGATGGTATTCAGATTTCTTAAATCGTTGGTGTAGGGGACAGAAGCTAGCACTGTTACCAGGAAATTCCTAGAACAACAACCAAAACAAAAAATTAAATAAATGGTTAAGCCTACCTTCTTCTCAAGTAAGGAAGAAAGTTGGATAGAAAAGTGTTATCAAGTACTTATATTACACTGGGCTTGGCTGAGATACTAAATTCTCAAATCGTAATAATATCCTGGTATCATTTTCTTTCTTTCTTTCTTTTTTTCTTCTTTCCTTCCTTCCTTCCTTCCTTCCTTCCTTCCTTCCTTCCTTCCTTCCTTCCTTCCTTTTTCTTTCTTTCTTTCTTTCTTTCTTTCTTTCTTTCTTTCTTTCTTTCTTTCTTTCTTTCTTTCTTTCTTTCTTTTTGTTATATGCTTTATTGCTATGATGAACCGATGAGTGGAGAGGTCAGGTAACTTGCCCAAGGTCACACATATAAAAAATGGTAGAGTTGGGATTAAAAGCAAAATCCAGCTAGCTTCAACTGAGTGGCTTTGCATAAGCAAAGGCAGACAAGGAGAGGAAACACAAAGCATGTGAAGCAATTTCAGGATTTAACCAACAATTTAAGTCCAGCCAGCCATGGGCAGTTTGTGCCGTGGTCACAGCCTCCCCATGTTGGTGGCTTACGGCCACGAAGTCCGTTCCTGGCTCCCATTTACATGGTTGCCGCAAGCCTACTCAGGCTCTGCCGTGAGCTATCCTCACTCTAGGGTCCAGTTTGAAGGCTCTACCTCGACTTTGAGTATTATAGACCTTGTTGCTGGAGGGAAAACTCCTTCTGAAAGCTTCTGCTCGAAAGTGGCATATAACTCTTCGCCCTCATTTTGTTGAGTAAAGTAAGTCACATGAGCAAGTCTGAGGTCAGGGGGACAGAGACGTGTAGTTTGTCTCAAGGAGGAGTGGCAGATATCTGGAGAAGAACACGACCAATCAGCACCAGCCCTCAGCCGTATAATACCACTCCCTGCTTTCTGTATCTACCCTGTCCCCAAATGGACCAACCAAAATTCCTCCTTATTCATGGGACTAGGCCCCAAGGTCAGGATCTTGTGATATTCTCTATTGGGTCTAGATGTTGCTCATTTTGATCTAGAGAACTATAAAGTAAATAACAAGTTATTTGTCCCCTACCCACTCAATGTACAATGATGGAAAAAGAAGTGGGTAACCTCAGGAAACATTTCTACATGGTAAAGAGAAAAAGCGGAGACACACAAGAATCTCTGGGTTATCAAAATCCTAAGATCCCACAGGGCAGCTACAGTGAGGTGCCACTGGTGTGGGGGTGGGCCTCCCACTTCCCGTCACTACAGATCTGGGGCAAGCTTAATCTGTGGGATAGGGTGACCTGCTTTAAATTAGAAACAAAGAAAAGGTCTGATTTTACCTGGACTACGACTTCAAATAATTGAAAATGAATCTTAATCTAGGCTATAGGAAGTAACCAAGAGCTCTGGGAACAGGCGAAGATGTTTTAAGGGACAGAGAAGGGAAATTCAGCAGAACACCAGAGAAAGCAGTGACTAGAGGAACTGCAAAATCATTGCATGTTTTGCCTCACTGGGTTCAGACTTCTTGTAAAGTCAGAATTGGCAGATTGGGGGTGTGGGTATCGAAGATGACTGCATTTTCTATCCTTGATGGCTGGGAAAACGCTGATACTATACATAGACACTGGGAAATAGAGAAGAAAACAGATTTCAGAAAGGAGG